>VDFB02391903.1:0-49383 GCA_007258455.2 Sequoia sempervirens | reverse complement strand
GTGAGCTCTTGTAAGAATAGGGTCATCTATCTCTCAAAGATTGAGGACAAAGTCAGGATATCCTCCAATGAGTTAAACATGCACTTGATAGGAGTGCCATGTGTCAACTGATAAAGAGAAGAAAAAGACACCTGAGAGTCACTGTCAACCTTGGGAAGAGGAGAAGTGAAAAAATCAAAGGATGCATGTAAGGAAGCTAAGGTAGTGGAACAACTTCCTACACTAACCTTGAGAGGAGAAAAATGCAAAATTTTTACATATCTTTAATAGTTACAAAAAATTAGACAAAAATAAACACAAATATCATGCATACCACAACACAATGATTTATGTGAGGAAAACCCTTTTGGGAGAAAAACCCCACACTCCAAAAGCCACCCAATATATTATTCAGAAATCAAAAGATTAAAATATACTTGCAAAGTAATCTTCTCATAGGAGTATCACCACCAAAGATGAAGAGACAACACAACTACTATCAGACTCTTAGAATATACCCCCATCTACATATATCCCACCCACTTATAACAAGATTTTTGGAACCTTATAGAATTAGGGCTTTACAAGGTCATTTTTCATTTGATGTGTTAGCAAAAAAAGCTTGACATGTCAGTAGGAAAAATCCTTGACATGTCAGCAGGAAAAAACCCCCACATCTTGCTACGAGTGTACATTATTTGCATGATCAATCACCATATACCAACATACATTTTATCAATAAATTGTGTTGAGACACATTTTCCCAACAATGTAAGGGCTACCTCCATCACAAGGATGATACAATATAAACTAGAACAAGACTCCATAAGAGATGAGGATTTCTTATGACCCTTGGCTGAATGAAGGTCATCCTTGGACTTGTGCTTCATCAGAGGATGCAAAATACCCAAAGATGAAGTTGAAGCAGAAGGAGATAGAGCCATAGATGACACCACCTTTGTATGAGGCATGTCCATAGGCTACGAAAAAATGAGGAATATTGGGAAGAGAGGTAAGAAGGGAGGCTATATCGAAGGAGCAATGAACACCTGCACTCTTTTGGGGTGAGGTTAATCATGATCCATTGATGAATTTGAAAGAAGAATTGAGGTGATGGGAACTAAAGAAGAAGAAAGGATAGGGGAAGCAATAATAATAACATGCTCTTCCCCACTCTTCTACAAATCCATGGTCACCTTAGCTAGAGCCTTTTTCCAACACTTACACTCACGCACAATCCAGTTATGTTAGCTATGGGCACTAAAAGGAATAGCCTAAGAAGAGGTTGTTGGATCCTACTCTACCGTAGGAGCAAGCTCCACAACTGTTGCTAGTGGGAGGTTGGTCTCCTTAGGAGGAGCATGGGGAGCAAGAGACACAAGAGCATAAATAGAGATAGGCATCTCAAAAAAAGGATTCTTTCCTTTCTCTTCTCTTAGAGCAGGTGGAGGAATAAGCAAAGGTCTAAACATAGGAACAAACCCATGCAAATTCCTCCCCATACCGTAAATGGTGGTTCAAGGAACCATGGGTAAAATAGGAAGCTAGAAAACTAGGGACTTCAACTTCCATAGTATGGTTTCCTTCCCTCTTTCTGTGCTAGGCATAATAGTAAGAATAGAGGATGCCACTAAGGCTTGGGAAGAGGAAGTGGAAGGTGTAGAAGAAGATGAAATAGAGAAACTAGTAAGAGAAGGATTGAGGGAAAGAGAAGTATCATCCTTCCCCTTTGGAGGGGTAGAGGATGAAGCTTGATGTTGTGCACATAGATAAGCCTTTAGAGACACAACATAAGGCAATGGGGGAAAACAACCTTTCAACACCGAGTCCATGGTCTTATATCTGCAATATGCTCTATACAAGAAATTTCCTAAGGAGGGAGGGTTCCAACTAGGGTGGGCCAAAAATAGTTGAGGAAGAATCCCCCACATGCTACCAGTGGCTTGCATCTAGTATCTTATACAATGTGCATGGTACCCTCATGGAAAAACTGTTGGAGAAAAGCTCCAAATCAACTAGGAACAACCTACAACTCAACCCTCACAATCAAGAAAATAATCACCAAATATGTGATAAGATTTATTAAAAGATAAGATAAAATGATGAATAATGTACATAGAAGCCTATTAAATAGGAAAGGAAAGGCAGTGAATAGACTCACCGATGAATCATAGGTGAAACTACCTGAGACAAATGTGGGAACATTATTAAATGATCCACTATGCAAATATTAAATATATGTCCTAATTTAAGCTTAAGACAATGTGTAAAAGGAAAAAACCTATTTACACCAACACCCCCCCTTAAGTGCAAACTTAGGGAGATTATTATGCAAGATGAAATGAAAATATGAGTCCCAACTATGAGGCCATATTAGTTACTCATGTACAAATGAAATGCAATGCAATCTCTCACAACCAGAGAAAAGGAGAAAACCTAGTGGGACAAAACTCCCCCCCAAAAGAGAGATAAAATACAATAATGATATCCATCAAAAATCCAATCAATCTCTATCCATACAAAGGATGACAAGAGAGATCATAGAACCCCCCCCCCATAATGAGATAACCTTCTACAAAAGGAATCACTGGAAGTATATTGTGGAGTAACACTGGAATCCTGAACGCGAAAAATCAAGGAAAGATACTTCTATTTGCTAAAAACCATATTAGAGTCACTCAAGGACTCAAGTCAGAATCATGATAAAGAAACAGTAGACCCGATGCCAAGGAAGACTAGAAAACTCACAAACTGGCACATATTTGGAATCTATGAAGCAACAATCGATTGAAAGATGATCTAGAACTGAACTGAAGTACAAAGATCAAATAATGTAAACCTAATGCACACAAACAAGAAATATAGTGCATGCATTGATGAATGTTCACATCTGCCTCTATGATGAAAAGTAATCTTAGATCTGTATAGAGGATGGAATCAACTTTCCAACGATATCTTGTTTCTAAAAAATAACTTTCGTTTGCAAAAATTATGAAAAAATGAAAAAAGGCATATAAGAAGGCACTTGGGGGACCAAATCAGAAACTCAAAAGCCAAAATAGAGCAAAATCATGCACCCAGGGGCTAAAAATAACGGTCTAGGGTCATTCATATGACCACATTGTTACATATATTGTTAGGCTTTGATTGTGGGAAACTATAAATAAACCATTCGCCAAAACAATATACATAGTCGACATTTTAACAAATGCAAAGCTTTTAATATATATATAAAAAATTTGACAGTGACAATGATAAGATATGACTACACATAAATTACAACATTGTGTATATAAAAAAATCTGCAGTGAGAAATAAATGTCAAGCCAATGATAGGTAGGGAAAATTTATAGTCGACCTCAATTTAGATGTAACCAAGTCAATCCAATGGAGAATGTCATGCAATGTATGCTAGTCCACCGATAGAGCTAGGACCAGGTCCGATGAGAAAATCTTAGCAAATGGTGGGAAAAAAAAGTCATTGGAGTTCTTCCAAATGGACAAGCCAGTGACTAATGAGCAAGATTTGATCGCCAATTCAAATATAAAGGCATACATAAATTGATGAAATTGACCACGGAAGCGATAATACAAGCTGATGTCTATGTTTATGGTAGCTATAATGATTAGATAGGTACGTTGGTATATGCCAAATGACAATTTTAAATGCCACAGTGAATTGGCAGATAAATAAAACCCGTTGAGATGATCAAAAAATGCCAATGACAATGACGATTTTTAACCTTGTGAATTAAATGTCATACATACCACCAATCATTGAAAAGCTAGTGCTGATGAACCAAGAAATGAATAGAAAGATTGAAAAGGAAGTGACTAACAATTAGAATGAAGGTCGAAGAAAATCTCTCATATGCCAACCAAACAAGCTGATGCAGCCAATCCAATGAAGACTATACCCATTGATGATTGCATAGATAGATTAGACATCGATCAATGTAGATCCAAATATTTTCCCAATTAAAATCTTGATAAAGGTGCATGCTAACCACACATAGGTCTTCCAAAACATCAATGATCTCAGCTCTCGAGCTCACTAATAGGCAAAAAATCCTTAGCAGAAGGAAGGGTGGGAGGTGTTGGTGGGTTTTCTAGCTAACCTTTGGAATCTTCTAAGGGGATGCCAACCTCTATACTCAAAAATCACCAAGGATTAGTGGCCAACTAATGGGTAAAGAATTTAAGGCTTTCACCCCTACTCTTTAGGCTCTGTGGGACCAAGGAGGGTATTCCTTTTTGTGTTGATTTGATCTCTTCATTCCTCAAGAACACTTCAACACATATTTGTTCCTATGAAATGCAAATAGATGTTATGTACTGAAGGCTTGGTAGACCTTTAAGTTAGTAACCACCTAATACTAGGAAACAAATAACTCTTTATAACACATACATCATGATTGAAAGATTTAATGATTTAAGAGTGTTTATGAGATGCACAAAACTGAATAATAGATCAATGCCAATTCTGGGCCATGGAGTCAAACACATAAGATGAATTCATCAGCAAACTAAACTCATCTAGTGGATTTAAATTGTTAATGCTTTGCATCAACTATTAATGTCTTACATTAACAAATCCTCTCCTGTTATCAATCAAACTCTGCTTACCAAATCCAACCTGCACACTTCAATCACAATCATCTATTCAAAGTATTTAACCATTTCATTGAAATAAACTCATAAACAAATAACACAACCTCATGAAATTGAGATGCCAAACTCAAAGATACTTGGTATTATTGAATTTAAATGACTGAAAATATATAGATCTGGAGACAATTTGAAGATATTCATGAATGTGCAAACACTTTCATGATTTATTTAAATAAACTGGTTGTATTTGCTCATAAAATCAGAAATTGCAGCTTATAGACACAAAATGACTCAAAATTTCAACATTTCTCTATCTACCCAACCCCATACCAAACCTCAAAATCAACCTAAAAACCTCTTACAATGAGAGAAGAAAACAAGATAAAGGAGAATAGATAATTCTAGAAGAAGCCCTAAAGCTAATTTGGAGATGCCATCTGGAAACCTCTTCACTGTTGATCAACAAAGAAAAGCCTCTCTCCTCTCTTTGCAACCAATTTTTCCTCCAAAATGCATCTGCAATCTGTTGTTGAGCAACAGAGAACTTCCCCATGTAAACATTCTCCATTATTTACCTGCTGTGTGAAAATAATTTTGTTCCTTGTGAAAATTCATATTTCTACTCTTTACTATGCTGGAGCTGCACTTTATTTATTCCCCAGCATATAATATTCACTCATAAAGTGAATGAATTCACTTTATCAATTATCCCATGCCTTCATTTATATTTTAATGCCTAGTTATAAAATATTCACTCTTTACACTTTTATTCCCCAACAGGGAATATTTCACATGTAATCCTTTGTGCAATTACTTTCACATGCATTTAAAACATTCCCCCCTAGTGAATAACTATTCACTTTAAAAATGGACCCTGCGTGAGCATGCCAATTGAAATATTTTAAATAATTCATTTAAAATATTTATTTGCACAAGATCTTCTTGGGTATTTTACCTGGGAACATTTAATCCCTTAGTTTACCTCATGCCCAAAATATAAAATGAAGATTTTAAAACCTTTTACTCGACCCTCCTTTCCACATTTACATTTTATTCCCGAGTAGGGAATAACATTCACTTTCTTTCATTACATTTAAATGTTTTATTTAAAACATTCCCCATGTTTTTCATCTCCCGGGCCCACCACTTATCATTTCAAATGTGGTAGCCATTAATATTTCATCGAGCGATAAAAAGCTTTATACCATTTAAAATTAAATGGCCTCTTTCAATTCTTTATGGGAGCACTCAATTTTATCGGGCCCACACCACGTGTCACCACCTCGCTCACCTCGCGGGAAATAACCCATGAGTAGTTTATTTCCACGAGCTCGCAGGGTAGGGTTGGGATTTAGTTGGTGTGAACTCTTCATCTCCACCGTTTGATCTTGGTTGGTCTCCTTTGTGTTTCGTATTTTTCCCTAATTCTCTTGTTTTCTCATTGCATTTTTGTTGCTCTTCAACTCTCGGCTTGATGATGGCATTCCATAGACCACATTTTGAGGCAGAATAACCAAACAAAATGTGTGCCCCATCTCCAATTTGTTGAATAGTTGAAAGTTTCTCAAGCTTTTCATAGGTACATTCTGGGTTTTTTTTGCAAGAGTGGCATTTTGTCCAGCATGATTTGTGAATTTTTTTTAGAGTTTCTAAAACTCTTCAATGATCATATGGTGCCCACCTAGTTGCAGGTCGTGCCCTCCCATTGCCCTGACATTGTGTGGCTTCTCCTTAATGTATGCCTTGATGGGTGTCTATAGTCTTTCAACTCCATTATGTGCATCCTTGTTTCTCACTCATTTGTTGCCCTCAGGTCGAGCTTTTACCTGTCTCCATACTTGTTGATGGATTCCCATACCTTGACAATTGCATTTGCGCAAAAATTTCTAAAATCTAACTTTGACTTGAGTATACTGTTATGAATTTCACATTTTGGCTTTCCAAAATATAAAGAGTCCTCATGGAAAAGAATCCAAATCCAATGTGGCATATCAGATTTAGGTGTGTTGTGGCTTTGTCCCATGACAATTCAAATAAGATACCAACCTCTTGCATTTCATTGTAACTTTATTTCTTGGCACAACTCCATAAGCATAATTCATGTGAAAATATACATTGTTTTCAAGCACAAGATCCAACATCAAAATATTCACATCCACTAGTCTCTAATTTATTTGAAAGCTCATTGTAAAAGAGGGATTCATTCTTACGACAAATGTCTTTGCTTCATTTACATAACAATCCAACTCTCCCTCAATAGTGCCAAACCCATAATGAAGAGAAGAACACACCTCATCTATTTGAAGGTGAGATTTTCATGAATGCAAACATGAAAATTTCCCTGTGACTGCCCTATACCAACTAATTTACTTGAAAATAATGCAATATTGCAAGACTTACAGTTCCACAATTGTGCAAAGCATGTCGGGCCCCATGTGGCCTAACTAAAAAAAAATTGTTTTCAAAATAATTTAAGCCAAATTGAGATGAGACAGCTTCAGGATGCTTCAAAGATGAAAAGATGAAATGGGTTTTCATTAAAACTCACTTTTTGACATGTTTGCAAAACTGGCCAGGTTAACTCTGGAATCGGCCTTGAAAACTAGTCAAATGACCCCTTGGAGAGATAAAAACTTGCAAGCATGCAAACATCTGTCCTAGGAATTGAGTGCAAAAGATGGCTCAAAGAAATCAATCATGAGGAAAAAGTTATTAATTGGAAAATTTTCCCTCTCTGACTTTATGCAACAATCAATTGTTTGAAACCAATTAAAACTGACCAAATCACCTCTTCGATAAAATATCAAATCAACTCCTGGCAAGCCACCACTAGACATAGTAGATCATGTTGGTGCAATGAGCATGCGTGTAAGAATAATTTCCTTTAATCATCACCCATCAAAAGATACTGAAGTTCAAAGTTGATCTCTCAGAAAGGTTGTCAGAAATGTAGATGCAAAACAAGAGAAATTGCATCTGGTTTTGATATGCTAAAAATAGAAAATTAACTCGTGAGGCTCTGAAACCTGACATGTGAGATCATCTTGGTATGGAGAATGCAGAACAACATTCATTTTCACATGAAGATCATCCAGTTGCAAAATGCAAGCTCAAATGGGAGGCTACTTTGTAAAATTGAACATTTGCAAACAGTAGAAAAGTGCCAAAACCCTAACAAAACTTATCACAGGAATCTAAAAATTTAAATGCATACTCACATAGGACACATGAGTGAGCGTGGAAATGGGATTTAAACCAAAATCAACAGGCATCGAATTATGACCCTTCAAAGTGGGTCAATTAGGCAGATTCTTCAGGTGTACTTCAGAGGCAAAATTTCAAAATTAGCATCTCAAATTTGCAAAATTTGAGAGTGCCAACAGGAGGTCTGCTCTGATACTATTTTGGAGCAAAGCTCCAAATCACCTAGGAACAACCTACAACTCAACCCTCATAGCCAAGAAAATAATCACCAAATATGTGAAGCTTTATTAAAAGCTAAGATAAGATAATGAATAATGTACATAGAAGCCTATTAAATGGGCAAGGAAAGGCGATGAATAGAATCACTGATGAATCACGGGTGAAACTACCTGAGAGAAATGCAGGAACATTATTAAATGATCCACTATGCAAATATTAAATATACGTCCTAAGTTAAGCTTAAGACAATCTGTAAAAGGTAAAAACCTATTTACACCGACAAAAACTTCAGACATTTGTGGACAATAGAAGTGGCTTCATTCATGGAGGCTAGCCACAGAATTCCCAGCTTCGCTTTGAATAATTCAAACTCTAGGATCACAACAAATGGGATGCCCATAGCCTTAGGTCCTACCAAGATTGACAAAGAAATTGTTCTCATAGGCGCAATAGAAAACCCATCATGAGTGCGAAGGGTGGGCTGCAACCCATCATATTTCTCCTTGTGAAAATTGTTGATAAACAAGGCCTCCTCCATGATAATATTCACATGACTCAATAGATGAACCATAACACCTATGACAATGTTACCATTGATTCAGGTGGGAACATAAAGCAGAGAAAACTCCTTGTTTAAGGGTAGATCATGTGAGGTTAATGTAATGTCAAGTACAACAATCAAATGGTCTACAAGAGAAATTGGAGTGAATGAGACCATATTCACATATTCATTTGGGGAAACATTGAAGGAAGATGAAGAAAGAACAACCAAATTAGCTAAGTGTGACAGGAAAGGATTTGTGTATATCTATAGTTAGTTGTTAGGCTTTTCTATAGACTTGTTAGAGTTTTTTCTTCTATCATCAAGATGTATAGTCCTATCATTGATGTGGTCCTAAATTACATGACACAAGCATACATATCTTTTAGTATCATGTCTAAGAACTCAGTGGAATTGATAGAATTTTTGAGAATCATACCATTGAGGATACAGCTCAAACAGTGGTCAAATATTAGGAAATGTTATAACTTTATCTTTTAATAATTTTTGCAAGACACTGTTATATGATTTTAATAATTTGGTAAAATTTCTATTGCATCCTATATTATTTTTGTTTGATGGAACAAAGACCATGTTTTCCATAGCCTCGTTCTTTCCCGCTACTAACACAACTAATCGACCATCCCAGTGGGAGCGCGAGGAAGAATCCCCATGTCATAACCCAATTTTATTAAATAATTTTCATAATATGGAAAATTGAATTATTGATGAAATTCAATTAAATATTAAATGGAGATTCTAGGATATTCAAAAAAATTGAATGAAAGGAGTTTACTGATATTGACTTTGTGAATTTTTGAAAACTATTTTATATGTCATCAAGAATTGAACATTACTAATAAATTTGCAAGTGTAAGTGTGTGCAGTTGTAGGGTGACAGGTTGAAGGATGAGAACTTAGTTGAAGTAGGATTGTTTAGCCAGATCAAATGGTAAGCCAATTGGGATCTAGGTGCACACACCACAATGGCATGATGACTTGCAATTGATTGATTTGCATATATAAGAAAACAAAATTTTCTCAATTTAAACTATTCCAATGCTTGCAAATGAATGATTAGTAGATTTAATTGTCTATTCAAACCTTATGATTTGAAGAAACTTGTATAAGAGTGCTTTATTTAGAAAACATATATATATAGATATATAAATTATTCGAATGCATGGTAAGATGTAAATGAAATCATTTAAATACATAGAGATACAAATATATATATATATATACATACATACATATACATACATGTACATATTCGAATTTGAATTGAAATTAAGTTGATAACTGATGCATTAAGAGTCGAACTATGGAAAAATAAATGAAGAGGAAGACCCACGATGGTCGTGACCTACCTAATAATAAAGTTATCATTGAAAATTAGAGGATGGCTATGGAAGGAAACAACCATAATATTAGCACCCAGCTGCATTCAAAAGTGGGGGTTTTTACCATTTTTGAATAGAAGGTGGTGGGTAAAAAGTAGGGGATCGATTTGGAAGAAAATCAACAAGCATCCAAAAAGGCAGAAAGAGAGATCAAATTTGTAGGAAAAATCATAGAAAAGATTCAATCGAAGGGCTCATCCATTGAGGTATTCTATTCTTGAATTAATATTGAAATCACTATCATATCCTTTCATTGTTTTAGCTAGTGTTTATTACTACTTATGTTGGTAGAACCTATAGTATAGAGGCGTACAATGTTTATGTCTTTGTGTTTTGGCTTAAGCCGAATGTATAGATTTGGCGATCACCCTCTACGGTATTGCATGGCCTACAACCTGATCTTGTTAATATTATGAATTGAGCCATTTGAGGCATTGAATTCATAAGAAGTGATTGTCAAGAATGTTTGCTTGAGCAATAGAATAAGCAATATCATGGCTACCATAAATCATATTCCGATTGAATGAGTACCAATAGATGTCAATTTTGTTAAGGTTTGCCTATTGAACCCATGTAATGAGGAAATAAGCCTCTATGATACCATCGATATGTGTGGATAGTGTTATCTTTAAAAGCCAAATGCCTACCATTATTGGCCTAGCCAATTATGGTTAAGGGGAAATCCATCCTTATGCAAGACTGTGGTAAAAATATTTGTATAAAGAAGAAGCCTCGATTTGAAGAATCGAGGGAATTTTTGAGAATAGTTCTTTGTAAACTTGAAATAATCAATCCTCATGATCGATTGTATAATTTATTTGGTTTAATATTAGATATGAGTCTACATAAATATAGAGCAGCATGAATTAAGGAATAAGCCAGTATTCCCATAAGGGTAACTTTGAATGAAACTAGAGGTTAAGATAAGAAGTACCTAACCATAGAAATGGGTCAAAATCTAGAAAAACTTTGGTTTATTTGTTACAATCCAAGTAGGAAAAAGTATTGTTTGATCCTGAAACCTCCTTGTTTTCTTAACCAAAACATTTTCTTAAGAAATTCATTGACAAGCATGTCAAATTTGGTTTCTTTATAATATTAAAGCTGCTCTTAGTGAATCCAGTGATGAAAGTCTTCAAGATCTAGATAATAGACATTTTGTTCTTAAGGATTGAAACTATGTTATCTGACTTGTTCATTTTTTGTTCATAATGGAAAAACCCGTTCAGTATTAAATGGTGAACATTTACTTGTAAGTGAATATGTAGCATGTAAATAAATTATGATCAACAAAATGAGTAAACAACATTAAGTTTCTTTAAATATATTTTGTTACTTTGAAACAAAAGTGTATTGATATAAATAAAAGCTATTCTTTAGAAAATGACTCTATTTTATTGAAAAATTGTTTTAATAGTTGGAAACAACTTTTCTCTATAAACTATTTAGCATGCAAACAACTTACTTTATGACTGTTTAGTAGGACACAATACATGTTTTTTTAAAACAATGAATATTCATATGAAAACAACTTACTTTATGACTGTTTAGTAGGAAATAGTACATGTTTTGTTAAAACAATGAATGTTCATATGCAAATAACTTACTTTATGACTATTTAGTAGGAAATAGTAGATGTTTTGTTATAAAAATGAATGTTCATATGCAAACAACATACTTTATGATGGTTTAGTAGGAAATAATAATTTTTTTTGTTAAAACAATGTTCATATGAAAACAACTTACTTTATGACTATTTAGTAGTAAACAATACATGTTTTGTTAAAACAATGAATGTTCTTATGGAAACATCAATGTTAGAATGTAATAGTATGTGAGAAAATGTTAGCATATGATGTAGAGGTAGGGGCAGACACAATTTTTTCAACAACATAGGGTAATGAACTTAGTCTCCATGATCCTCAAATTCAAACTCTTCTCAATTGACACATACTTCTCAACTTGGGTTAAAAAGCACAAATAAGGCATCAATGCCTCAGACCTTTCACCCAACACTTGGAACACTCTAGAAAAAGTGGGGAAAACATTTTTAGACCAAAGGTGAATCACAAAACTCATATTCTTCGTTCTACCTATCATCCCTTCACAACAAAACCTAAATCCTTGTAGTACTCCAAAAAGACAAATCTAGGCACAACTTCGAAGGCAGACTTGGTACCAAAATGGTAAGAAAATATTTAGATACCCATTTGGTCCCTTTTCAATATATAAATAAATTAGATATGGTTACTTTGGAAGGAAAGGTTCAAAACTTGATTGTTCTAATCTTGACTAGTCTTGAAGTGGAGCAACAAATTCATATTTTTTGGTCATAACTTTCAAACCAGACTTGATACCAAAAATATAAACATAGTTTCAAATAACCATTTCAAATTTATACAACATAAATCAAAATTAGGGTTGGTCACTTTGTACAAAACCCTTCAAAAAATGGTTTGTTTTCTCACTTTTACCCTAACTAGGGTTTCTGCCAGTTTTTAGTAAAATGGATCTAACTTGCTTGAAACGTAATGAAATTGAGTGATACAAAAAAGATAATAAAAAATATTCATAGCACCACCAATTACAATAGGTTTTAGTCTATGGTGAGGCTATACAAGTCTACACCAATCATCATAAGAGAGAAAAATGTTTCAAAAAAGCAGAAAACATAGATGTTTTATTATTCCAACTTCAATATTTTCAATAACCATGACCTCTCCAACCTTGGCTTCGACCATTCCAAGGTTATTTCAACATGTCCCAATATTTTATGAATTTGATGCCTCAATCACTTTATTTCTTCATTTACATCATGTGACTCTTCAAATTCCATAATTTGCAACTTTTTTGATAATATTGACAACTTTTACCACATATAACAACTTTTACATTTTTGAAAACTTTACCACATATATCCTACTAAGACCTCATTTATACCCTTACAAAAATGAAGATGATACAAAAGGAAATTATTACATAAGAGAGATACAAAACCAAAAAAAATGAAAAACCAAAATCACATGGCTGCTCCTACACCATACTCCTATGCAAAGAAAAGATTCAAACTCTGCTTGAATAGAAGGTAGCAACTTGAGAATCATGTATGAAATCCATTGCTTAATCTACATAGACCCCTACATATGACCTTCTTTGAAATATTTCCATAGTGGTTTCATCTTCACTTGAGGTTTCTTGAACATGTGACATAGGTAGGTGAACTTGGCAAAATAAACAACTGCTAAGAACTTAAAAAAAAATAGATAACAACCTTGATTACCCTACTTCTCACACTCTTTTGGTGACCTTCTCAACATAGTAACATCTACCCCTTTCTTTCATTTTTCATCTCCAACCTACAATTACTTCCTTTCTTCATGATAGATTGCATATAGTGCCATATCACCTTGCTCTTTTTCAATGACTTGTTTCATTTTAACTTTAGGTTTCTCACCATAATGATATCAAGAGTATGAGACTCTTGTTTTAGATGAAGACCATATACATGTCCTTTAGGAGTAAGCATCTCATGGGTAGATGTATGTGCACTTGGTATATGGATTTTTTCTTCTTTTGGAAAACACTGGATGTCTTGGAAGATATCTTCCAAGTCATTATAGTATTTTGATGATAGGGATTCTTGATCTTGACTTCGTGTGGTGTTATATTCTATATGCTTTGGTTCATGATCTTGAAACAAATCAATTTCAAAGAAGGGATTTTTTGTAAAGGATCCTTGGATTTCCTCAAAATGCGCACATATGGGTGATAGCTCTTGGATTAGATTTTTTGCATTAGGTATAAGTGTTGGAATAAGAGTCTTTTGATCATCAATATGTACTACCATGACGTTGGATGATGTTAATATTTCTTGGACTGGATCATTTCTAGAATTTGGTGATTGATTTTGATCATTCTTTGGGAAAGATTCTTGATTTATGCAATCTTTCTCATTGGATGATGTAGAGACATTTCCAACGGGATCATTGTCTTCAACATTCAAGGTTGAGATATTGTCAATGTTTTCAACTATGAGATCAAATGATGTTAAGATTTCTTGAATTGGATCATTGTTAGAATTTGGTGATTGATTTTGATTTATGTACTCTTGCTCATTAGGTGGTGTAGAGACATCTTCCATAGAGAAAGTGTGGAACAAACACCATTGTAGTAGAGGATTGAGTCCTCTCATTTTCTCCTCCATTAGCCAGTGAGCTCTTGGTGGAGGTTGTAATCTTTCTACTCCTCTCCTCTATGATTTGGTGGGTAACACCCTACTATTTTTGTAGTGCTTTTTTGTTCTTTACTTCATTTTTTTTCTTTATCATATATTCCTCCATTATCGCTATCTTGGTTTTCTGTGGAGGTGGAAACACCTAAATGGGGGTTTGATTGAGGGAGGCCCCTATATAGCCACCCAAAAAAAATTCCTCTTCATTGTGTGTAGGTGGATGTGTTACTTGGAGCTAGCTGGTGAACAGGCTTTTCTATGAGATCATTCTTGTCACCCTAGCATTAATTTATTTACTTTATCATGTTTGTCTATATGTTTCTTATTTCATAGTGTTATTTTATCCTCCTAAAAACCATTAGCTAGGATGCTAGTTTGTTTTCTTGTGTTTAACCTTGTCTCTTTAGTCCTCTAGTTGAACAGACACCAGCACACCTGGGAGACACCAGTGTGCCACACTGTTATCCTAGAACTGTGCTTTTTTCCTCAGGTAGAGAGCTACCTGAGGCACAATGTTGAACCCAAAAACTAGCTTGCCTAGCCCCATTTTGAGTTTTGGGTATGTAGAGTTATTGAAGGACCTTATATTTTTCATCATTCTTGTCCCACATTTCTCGACACCCCTTTAAGCTAAGGTAAGTTAGGGAAGCCTTCCACTCTTGGCTCTCCATGACCTAGGGCCTTAAACATGGTTGGTCCTGCTCTCTTACATTTTTGGTGAACTTGACATGAACCAATGTTTGTTCATCCATTGGTGTTGAGGCTTTCCCCCTTGTTCCTTGTGGTTGTTGTACCCAAGTGTTGTGAAGGTTTATGAGCATCACAACCTAGTCACAACCTCCAGGTATATTGTTAGGAGAAGTATATGACACCTCCTGATGGGAAGGACAAAGGTCACTACTGGTTTCTCTACAGGCCTTTTCTCTAGTCCCGCCATTGGTTTGGCTATGTAGGAGTAGTTGTCAAGGGGTGAGATAGGATTCTCTGATGAGATCGATCATGTACCCACTCCTCCTGCATCTCCTACACTATCGTCAATAGATGAGCATGAGCTATTTACATACCCAAAAAATATGTCTCCACCCTTAGCAAAGGGTTGGGTGACTTGGAACATCACTTGGAAAGAGACCCGAAGTTGGGTAGGGTCACCTGGGTTATCAATGAACTAAAGTACATGGTGGGAAAAGACCAGACAAACATATAAATCTTGGATAGCCTCTCTATTCTAACTTATGCATGTGCTCCTCCAAACAATCCTAATATTATATAAGGGGCCACTTTTGAAGATTATAAGAGGTAGCTAGGACTATCAATGCCTCCTATGGCTGTATACATGGCCAATGTCATACCCTCAATCAACATCCCCTCTACCACCGAGGGGCCTAACAATGTCAAAATGAACAAGATCCCCTTGGGTTTTAGCTTCACCCCTCCTATCACCTCTAGTGGTGGAGGTTTTGATGGGATGAGTGGTGGAGGCTTTGGTAGTGGCGGTGGCTTTAGCAGTGGGGTGGTGCTAGTGGAAGTGGTTCTAGTGGAGGTCATGGTGGTGGCTTCGAAAGTGGAGGTGGCTCTGGCAGAGGCCCTACTGGTGGCAGTGGCTCTGGTGGTTATTTTGGTGGTGGTCACACTGGTGGTTCTAGTGGTGGCTCAGGTGGTGGTTCTAGAGGAGGTTCCTCTAGCCCTTTATCTTTCAATGACCCTATTCTAAACAATCTTCTTTAGAATATGGGTAAGGTGTAGAGCCACTTAGCGAGTCACTCCCAAGCTTTTTCCTAGCCTATCTTCCAACCCTTCTTCTGGCATAACCCATTGTCAGTTGCAATCTTGAACACTCCCTTCCCTCAGGGAATGGAGATTCCTAAATTTGAGAAATATGGTGGAAAAGGGGACCCACAGACACTTTTGTCCACCTTTAAAATTATTTATGCACAAATTTCTTCCATCACGATGCATTGATGGCCAAAATATTTCCTTGATCTCTCAAGGATACAACACTTCAATGGTATTGGTCCTTGCCTGACAATTCTATTTTCTCATTTCATCAACTTGTAAACCAATTTTTATGAAAATTTCAAGCTAACATTAGGCCGAAGATGAAATTTTTGGATCTCATCCTATGCAAACAAGTGACAATGAAAAGATTACTAATTTCATAATGTAGTATCAGGCACACTTCTCACAAATCTCATATCCACTGCCTGATTCTAACGTGCCAAAAGTATTCATAGGGAACCTACAAAGGCCTTGGCAAGAGAATTTTTCCCTTATGAAATACCCTTCTTTCACACATTTGTGTGCAGCCCTACGAGAGTATCAGTAGATGGTTGTTCAGTTCAGAGGGTCCTCCTCAGGCTCCCATTCTAGAGGAAAATCCATTATTTCAATCTTTGGAAAAGGAAAATTTGTTGCAAATGTAGCAGCCGTTGCAGATGACAATGACCTCAGATGCAATTGAAAATTCACAAAGTTGTCAAAATATTGTTCTTCCATCTTGTAAAAGTTGTTGAAGGATAAGATCATAACCTTGCTAAACCCTAAACCTCTTAAGGAACCATACCCTAGTTGGTATTATGCAAGTATTTACTGTTTGTACCTTTGAGTTAACAAACATGATACTGAACATTGTATGCACCTATGTCATGAGATACAGGACCACATCAAGGATGATACTATTCATCTCGATGGTAGCAAACAAAATGCAAACAAATTGGTGGTGAAAGAAAATAGTGAACTGCAGATATACACGGACCTATTTCCATCACATTCTACTAACATGATTGTCGACCCCACTGATTCTATCACTTACCCCAAGGCCTATGTCAACATGGTCATAGTTACTTCTACCACACATCCTATGAGCGGTTCGCCGGATATAACGTTCACATCGCAATACTTACCCTTATAAAAAGCCCTCGCCTCTCTATATTCCCACTTGCCTCAATGGAAACATTGTGATAGGGGTCCTAGTAGACCCTGTGAGTCGAGTGAATGTTATTAGAGAAGAGATGTTGTGGCTTAACTCATTACATAGAAAGGAATACGAAGAAAAAAAATCTACCATCTGTACACATGATGGTGTCTCTTTGAATCCCTATGGATTGATAACTCTATCTATCCTAGTTAGACCTAAGGCTATTGACACAGTTTTCGATGTCATCTCAAAGTTAGATTTGTTCACGATGAAGCTAGGCATACCTTGGCTAGCTTCTATGAATGGAATTTCCTCCGTTATCCACAAATGTCTAAATTTCTCCCATGAAGGTGTTGTGCATGTAGTGCATGACACTAGATACCAACCTCTAGTGTCCCATGGGGATATCCATTATGCCATTTTTGGCCTCCCCAATTGGTCTACTTCCTCCAAGAATAGACCTGCTTTACAAAAAATATGTAAAGTACAAGACTAGGGGTAAGGGACAGCAAAAATTGGCTCTTCCTATAACACAACAAACGACTGCCTCCCCTTCTCAAAAATGGAAGGAGAAGGTGACCTCCCCTCAGGATGACTCGTCTACTGCCCTCTCTTGGGAGGAGTATTGGATGAGCAAACCTGGAGTTTACCCATTGAGTCTGATGATCCCTCCTTGGCGTATACCCAAGATCAGGATATCGTACCTCCCTACTAAACTTCCTGGACCTTGGTACTACTTATATGGTAGAGGAAAAGGCCCCTATGGAGAGTCCTATTTGTCCCGACCTCCACAACCTCTTACTCCCGCTCCCAAAGAAGTGAATAGGAAGAGGCCCACTACCGAGGTACTTGAGCTGACTTCCCCCGCTACATCTCAACCTACTCCTATTGCTCCCATTTAGGAGTCTTTTACTCTATTGGAAACAACTGTAGTGGACACTCCCATGGCTAAGCAAGAGCCTTTCATTCCTTTACAGTCTACAACCTCCAATTCAAAGAGTTGTAGAAAATGTCTTATGCGTGAGGATAAGCACCAATGAAAGGCTCTCATGGTTGAGCATGCCACCTTGCAAAGGAAGGAAGATGATACAACCACCCCTATATGAGGGCCTCTTGTCACATCCTCCTCTCTCCTCCCCTCTACTTCCATTCAAACTAGCTCTATATCGCTTCTAGATTTTGATGCAAGCGCAAATGCACTTGACCCCAAAAAGGTGCAGACATTCATCATTCCTTCAATGGAGCCATCTCTCTTGATGTCCCTCTTGGATGTTTCACCTTTCCCAAAACCTGTAGATATGAAAAACACTTCGGTAGTGTCTACTGCGGTTCTCTCTACCTCCTCTTTCTCTGCACCTCTGACTTCATCTGTGGGGAGTTCACATCCCCCAACAAAGTAGAAGGTAGAGAGTGGTCCTTCTAGCAATGGAGGAAGTAAGAGGATCACACCTTCCCCGAAAGGTGGTCCTACACTGACTTGTTTTGTCCTAGTGACATAACCAGTCCTAGCTTCCCTTGAGTTTGTCACTTCTCCCGAGTCACTCGGTGAGCCTAGCAATGAATCTTGGGCACAACCTTCTTTTTCTATTGAGGTGAAACATGGAACTCCTATTAAGTTCATGTTTAACTCTTTGGACAAGGTTCTATCCTTTTCTGTGATATTTGAGAAATTTCTGACCTTAGCTCCATAAGAGCTTAGTGGAGAGGATCTTGCAGGGCCCTATTCCTTAGCCCTTGTTGTGGGAGGGTTGGATGCTCCTCCTCTCAACATCCCACCACTGCAGGTTCATCCTCCTTCCCCCTATGATGTTCTAGAGTGGGAAGTGAAAAACCTCTTGTTCAATCAGTGTTAGGAGGGGGCCTCTTCTTTATCTTTATATTAAATATGTGTGTGTGTGTTGTGATGTGTTCCCCTTTGATCGTGCTATGTGTTCCTGACTGACCCTCATCACCCTTGTTGGTGCTTGGATATAGGCATGGTTTTTGTGTCGTAAACCTTCTTCTATTTGTATCATCATTCTTCCATGTTTGTGACTTGATTTTTGATAAATTGGGGACAATACAAAGCATTAGGGGCATTTAGGCTTCCCTTCCATGTTGACCCAATTTTTTTATTTTTACTTTGTCTTCTCACACATTCTTCACATGGTCTGATGTAGTAGTGGGTTGATGACAGTTCATTTTATATACTATTACTATACATAAGTATACTTATGAGCAGTTCTGACCCCAAAATATCAGGCTACCCCTATGCCCTCTATTCGTGCTTTCTTTCCTTTTTTTATTTTCTTTATATTTCTCTCTTCTTTGCTTGAGTTGTCCAACTTATGTGTGACAACGCCTCTTCTTCAACATTTTGATTTTCAGAAAACACATTCATTTCCAATGAATCTTTTCTTGAGAATCTTCACAAACTTCTTTTCAAGAATCACATTCTTGAATTGAAACCCTAATGGAACATGTTTCCTTCATCACGTGTTTGTAAACAAAGAACTTGAATCCCTTCTTCTGAAGTGGGAATAGTTTTGATCTTCCCCTCACATGGGGGCATATTCTTCCTTTCAAATTCCTTGATGAAGTGAACATATTTCAAAAGGATTCCTTGATGATCAATCGATTTGAGAAAAATACATCTTCTTTGCACTTTTGAACAACGCGTCCCTTGAGTGGACCCCTTCTCCACACCAAGGTTCCCAAGGAACCCCTTTGAAAGTCTTCAAAATTGTCAACAGTCTACGTGACTATTTTCCTTCTTTCCTACATGGCCATTTTTTGACATGTTCTATCTACAGGTATACATGTCACTTTATGGGTGCACTTGTGAAGCCGCCTTCTAACTTTGTGGAGTCCACTTTCTTTGGGTTTCCTCCATGTGAGATATCTTGGGGGATACCTCCCTATAGGTTTGCGGGCATGTATGGCACTTTCTTTGAGCTTCCTCCATGTGAGAGATCTTGGGGGTGGCTCCCATACAGGTCTGCGAGTCTATAGGGTTCTTTCTTTGGTTTCCTCCATGTGAGATATTTTGGGGGATACCTCCCTATAGGTCTGTGGGCTTGTAGGGCACTTCCTTTGAGCTTCATCCATGTGAGATATCTTGGGGGTGGATCCCCTACAAGTCTATGGGTCTGTAGGGAACTTTCTTTAGTTTCCTCCATGTGAGAGATCTTGGGGGATACCTCCCTGCAAGTTTGCGGGTTTGTAGGGTTATTTCTTTGGGTTTCCTTCATGTGAGAGATCTTGGGGGATGCTTCCTTGTAGGTCTATGGGCCTATGAGGTGCTTTCTTCATGGGGCTTCCTCCACGTGAGAGATCTTTAGGGTTTCCTCCTTGCAGGTCTGTAGGCCTATAAGATGCTTTCATTCTTCACTTCATAGTTCTATAGGGCTATGAAGTCTTTTTCTTGTCCTGCACTCTCAAGTTCGCTAGATCATGGTCTACTTCCTTGACGGTTCAGGTATACAATTTCTAACTCTACTACTTCTTCGATCTACTTTACCGAAGCACTCATTAGTATTTGTGCTCGCTAAAGTGGGGGAATAATGTATAGGAGTGAATTTTCACCCCTTATGAAAATTCCCCTTTTTCCCTTCTTCACTTTAGAAAACCAAATTCAAAGGCTAAATTCCACATCATCCCGCTACCTTCGTCCCACTTGGTAGTTTTTTTATCTGTCAGGGAGGCTTGTGTAGCACACAGACGTCTACACAACACACCTATGTCCTTCGTAGATTCCTACATCCGGAGCTTGCAAAGGAATTACACTTCTCATTGGAGGTCGATTTCTAATGCCCCCTTTAATTAATCAACCTAAATATGGCTATTTTCTTCATTCTCTCCTTCAAATTCACTCCTTCTACATGCTTTTCATCTCTTTGCATCTTCTAAGCACTCAAATTGATCATTCTCCAAGTATTCTAGCACTCACTCCTTTCCCTCCAAGTATTCAAGCAACACTTTTGCACTCCATAGCAACAAAAAAAAACACTCTGTCAACTCCGTAGAGCATTTGTGGAACCACACCATTGCAGTAGAGGCTTGAGTCCTCTCATTTTCTCCTCCATTAGCTAGTGAGCTCTTGGTGGAGGTGGTAATATTTCTACTCCTCTCCACTATGATTTGGTGGGTAGTACCCTACTATTTTTTTAGTGTATTTGTGTTCTTTAATTCATTTCTTTCTTTATCATATATTCCTCCATTATTGCTATCTTGGCTATCCATGGAGGTGGAAACACCTAAACAGGGGTCTGACTGAGGAAAGCCCCTATACAACCACCCAACAATTTTCCTCTTCACTGTGTGTAGGTGGATGTGTTACTTGGAGCTAGCTGGCGAATAGGATTTTTTGTGAGATCATTCTTGTCACCCTAGCATTAATCTATTTACTTTATGACGCTCATTTATATGTTTCTTATTTCATAGTGTTATTTTGTTCTCATAAAAACCATTAGCTAGGTTGTTATTCTATTTTTCTGTGTTTAACCTGGTCTCTTTAGTCCTCTAGTTGTACAAATTCTAGTGCACCTGAGAGACACCATCCTAGAACCATGCTTTCATCCTCGGGTAGAGAGCTACCTGAGGAACAGTGTTGAACCTGAAAATTGGCTCACCGAGCCCCATTCTGAGTTTCAGGCCCACAGAGTGATTGAAGGACGTTATAGTCCTCATCATTCTCATCCTACATTTTCAGACACCCCTTTAAGCTGAGGTAAGTTAGGGAAGCCTTCTGCTCTTGGCTCTTTGTGACTTGGGACCTTGAACATGGTTGGTCCCCCTCTCTTATAGATAGGTTCATAATTACCTTTTGATTTTGGGAGTGTGATAAGTTTAGCATTGACTAATGTGTTTAAAACCCCCTCAATTGGCTTCCCTAAAGGCGTGTATTTACATTTAGTGGTGTTATGGGATGACAACAATTGTTGTTGTGATGATTGTGGATGTTTTTGATGATATGAACCCATATTTTGATGTTGTAAGAACTGGTCTTGTTTTTTATATTGTGTTTTTTAATATTGTTGATGGATTTGATTTTGTGACAATTGATGTTATTGATTCACTTGATGTTATGGAAATAGACTTTTTTGCTTATATGAATCAATGTTTTGATGATGTTGGAAGTGTTGTTGATGTGGATATTGAGGTGTTTGTGCAAGGATGTTTGTTTGTTGTTGATATTCAATATCTTGGTGTTGAACATGGTGTTGATGATATGTCATGTTTTACTTTTTTTCTAGTGTGTCAATTATTTTCTCAAGTGCATTTAGGGAAATTTGATGTTGTAGATTTTTTCCTTGACGGGGATTTTGATATGGATGAGGATTTTGATTGAAATATTCCATGTGATAAGATGATCCAAAACCTTTATTAGGGGAATCCATAGTTGATGTATCATTGAAATTTGTAGCATATGATGACCCAATGGGTGTATAGAGTGGAACTGGATTCGGGTGATAGATCGACATTGACATGTTTTGGGGATAGTTGGATATTTTGATATAAAACTAATCTTTAGGACACAAGGTTTACAAGACTTGGACCGATATTTTTCTCTATTTTTATACAGGATATGTTGATACTCTACTTGAACTAGCCTTGAGGTTGCAAGAAAAGGTCAGTGTTAATATCTTAGAAATTGAGAGCAAGAGGATAGTCCAAGTTGTTTGTGTTTGATTTGTGTCTTAAAACTAGGTGATATTTTGGTTTGCTTATGGATATGGAAAGATGTTGAGATGAATTGGTGTAGGTATAATTATCTTTATTTCAAAGGGTGATGGATTAACCAGTTTTGAACTAATTTATGATTTGCACCATAAAATAGGACAAAATTGGTCTCTATTTAGGATAGTACTGGTAAGTTTCAAGATAGTAGCAATTTCTTTTGCAGAACCACTACTATAAAATGGGAAAAAGTAGTTTATGTGTGAAATTTGTGACTAGTAAATAGAGAGGATAATAGCAAAAATTTTAGCAATAGTGGTGAAAACTGAGACAATTGTGGTAAGTTCTCTGAGATAGTAGCGATAAGTTTATCAAGAGTGGTCTCTGTTTCACATTTCTTCTAACTAGTGAACAAAGAAGATAATAATGACCACTTTGATAAAAAGTGGCAGTTTTCAGGATAGTAGCATTTAGAACTTAGGACAAAAATGGTCAAAATTTAGTACAACTATGGAAATAATTTGGAATAACATTGGTAGGAATGACAATAGCGGCCATGTTTCCAAATTTTCCAATTTATTTGACAACATTCTTTTTGGACAAGTTTTCAATTTTGAGATGTTGGCTTGATCTAATGTTTTGAGAATTATATCTGAGATTTGGCAAGTGATAAAGCACATCAATAAAAGTGTATAAAACTAATCATAATGTTTTGATGATAAGAGACCAAAATCACCCAAGTTTAAACTAGTAACAACATCGAAACATTTCAAGCAATATTATCCCTAAGGTCGAATTGGCCAATGGCAACATTTTCAAGCCCACAAATTGGAAGCTCCTTCAAAGTTAGGGTAGGTACACCCAAAGGGATGTATACACTTAGATCTTTCGAGAATGGATAGATAGGGGCTCTTGGAATGGAAGGATAACCCAAATCACCCTCTCCTCTGAAAGGTACAAGTAGCTTATGCTAAGCCAAGGATTTCAGTCTCAATTCAAGGGAGTTCATATGGTGAGTAAAGTATCCTCAAGGTATGGTGTGCATCCCTTGCACTGAACCACGTCACCAAGTAGAATATCTCAATCAATAAGGTGGTAAGACTACTATAAAGCTTTTAGTCACTGCTAAAGGGATTGACACCTGGCGAGTGCATAGTAAGTCAATTAAGACTTTAACCACTCCTACTAGGGGAAATTATACACAAATGTACCTCCCTATTCTGAATGGCATTACACAGCCAAGGCTAATGCCAGTTAAATATTGTATTTTTTCAAAATCATTTATATAGCAGCTTGAGGGAAAATCCACTTTGAGTCACCTTCGAGTTCTCCTTTTGGGATGTGTCTCTTATGTAAGCCCAATCCAAAGGTGATGCTAAAAATAAATGAATGTGAAACCCAAAGTAATTTTCATCACCCAAGATCATCCAAAGATATTAGAGGAGAGGATACACACTTGGTTTTCCAAGCATAGTGAACACGACAAATAATTTATAGTAGTTTCATTTTAATCTCAAAAAGTGATTTGTTAAAAGATACCAATTCATTTTTTTAGGTACACCAAATTCAAAGCATTTGAGAGTTCAAGCAAGATATATCAATTTGAAAATAAAAAAAGATTTGTTCAATTTTATAGCACCAAGTTGAATATTTCAAGTTGCATTGTTCATCTTAATAGCATCAACAAATGAAAATGTGCTCGTCTTAACAACATAAAAATGAAAACATTCGATTTGAGCAGCACTAAAACAAAGTGAGATTTTCTTGTTCAGTTTTAGAAGTACCAAAATGAAAATGTTAGATTTAATTGTTTAGTTTTAAGAGAATCAAAGTGAAATATGAGGTTTTCTTGTTCAATTTTATGAGCACTAATTGAAATGTGATATTTGTAGGTTCAATTTTATGAGCACCAAATGAAATGTGAGATTTACTTTTAGGAGCACCAAAAAAAAAGTGTTTTAACTACACAATACTTTAAAGTTGAAATGGCCTTGGATTGTTCGCCAAATCTGCAACCAAAGTGTTAGTTGTTCTCATGAAAAATATGCCATAATCTTGCAATGGTTGCACCAATAATATTAGAAAACCTCTCAAACACAACAAACAATCAATTGTTAGGGTTAAGGAAAATTAAAAAATCAAAGAAAATCTTTGTAGATTGGATCAAGATAGAAAATAGAACAATAGTGGATCTTTTTGGTACAATAGTGGACTTTTTTCTAGAACAACCACAACAAATTCATATGATAGTAGTAAAAAAAAAGTAAAACTGCAAACCTTCTTAGGACAAAATTGGCCCTGTAAAAGTTAACTCTGTCAGAAACCTACAACACAACAAATATAATAGTAGCCAAAATAACAATAGCAATCAAACTTAGTACAATAGTGGTAAAAATAACATCAATGGCCAAAATAACAATAGCGTACAAAATAACAGTAGCAGCCAAAATAACAATAGCGGTCAAGCTTAGTACAATTGTGACAAGACCGTAAACACAACCGTGTGAAAATTCTGGGACTTCCATGTTTCAAAAAATAATAGTGTTTCCTACAAAAGACATTAGCATTTAAGAACCTATTACTGCTTACAAAAGCTTTCCAAAAGATTAATGTTAAGGACCAAGGTCCCACCACACATGCCAATTGATGTAAGGGGGGAAATTAGCGTAAGGAAAACAACAATGAATTAAACCAAATCAATTCAAACAAGATTAAATTCCAAAACCATACTCATGAAATGTGAAATGTAAAGCCATGAATCCAAACAAATAAGAAATTAAGAAACTTAATTGAATCCAAAACAAAACAAGTCTTACCATACCATTTTAGATTTGTATTCATATTGATGTTAGATTGTGTTTGAATCAATACAAAGCCTCCATTTTTTGTTTACAAAAGCTTCAAAGTGTGTTAATGGTGAACTAGAATAAGATGATAGTAACTCTTAATATGCTCAAGAATTACTTGCTCAATTCTTTGCTATGAAAATTCTAGATGATTTGTGAGAAGGTAGAATATTGTTTTATATATTTTCAAGTTCAAAATGAACAATCAAGATGAAATAGTCAAAGATCGCGATCAACAGTTGAGAACTATTGAGAGGAAATAGATTGGAGAGTTAACTTTTTTGATTGATCCAATTAAGGATTTTAATTACATTATCAGAGGAATTAGATTGCATAATCCATGAGATTGAAGAAATCAAGTTGAGTGGTTAGTGGGATTGAGAAATAGATTTAGTTAACCAATTAAAGTGAGAAATTAGTGGTAATGATTTCTCAATCATAAAAGGGGTGAGGATAATTAATTAATTGACTAATTAATTGATTCCTTTTGGGATCCTAACAATGCCTTATTTTTTACCATATATGCCTACTCATTGACTCCTGATGATACAAATGATGGCTTACCCCTTGTTTTCCCACAACTAATAGATTGGGATGAATAAGGGCCACCAATTTTAGACACATCTAAGAATGACGAAGAAATTGCTGTCCATGGGACTTCATGAAGGAATACCAAGTGGGGATCATAAAGCTGGTTTCATCATAGAGCTTGACAATTCAACATACTTTGGAGAGTCTGCTCCTCCCTCTAGTTATAAAAAAAAAAAAAAAAATTGATGTAGGAGCATCCAACGGTGTGGGGTAATCTTGCATCACCCAAACAAATTGTTTTCTTTATTTTATTTAGTTGTTTTGACTCTAATGATGCCACTTAAGGGGTATAAGACTATCAGGCATCAAAAATAGTGAAAAATAGGCACTTACTATTTTTAGTAAGTCGGCATAAACGGGCTTGTATGGACATGAAAATTTACCCCAAGGAGCAGAGCTGAAAAACATCTCCAGTCACAAAATATTTTTAGTAAGTCAAGATAAATAAACTCATATGGATATGAAAATATACCCCAAGGAGCAGAGCTAAAAAAAATTTCATTCACGAAAGAATCACCTCAATACCCTACACGGTTTGGAAGATATTAAAGTTTCCCTTCCAAGAAATTTCTCCAATGCAACTTCAAAATCAAATATAAAAATTTAGAGGCCCTGAAACAACACAAAAAGTGGCTGAACTAACCTATGGTGGGTTCATGTGTTGTAGATCTCATTGAAAGCTTTCCAATGATATGCAATAATAGAAAATCAGAGACCCATATCAAAAGTTATGGCCCCGCAAAGTTGGTCCTCTAAAAAGTGAATTTCATAAAAATTTCTTCCTAGGCCAGAAATCAAATAGTAGGACTTTTGGTGTCAAAACAAAATGGAGAAATTTGAACTTTCTAGAACATTCTAGGGTGGTTATTGGGGAAAATAAAAAGGGTTAAGTGGGGGTTGTAGAAGGTGGCCCTGATGGTACAATTGTGGAATTGAATAGTAGATTTTCATTTTAGAGTTGATTTTGTTGTAATGAATCAAGCCCATGAGGTTGTAGCATGTAAGCTTTGAATTTGTAATTTCATTTTCTAAAAATAATTGAAAGTGAGTCATTTTTTTGTCTCGCATCTTCTGTTTTGGTATTTTTTGTTGTGATTTATGTGGGTTTTGGGTGGTGTGCCCTCATGAAGTGGTATCAAAGTAGGAGTTCTTGATCCTGAAACAAAGCACTGAATGTGAGGAAGTTGCAACAAGACTTGTGAGTGTGGGTTGAGTTCAAGATGCATCCAAGACTTTCCCAATATGGCAGAGGTAGAAGCCGAGGTGGTGGAGGAAGAGATCCACCTAGATATGAAACTAGAGCCCTTAGAAGGAAACTAGAAACCTTGCAACAAGAGGTTTGAAGAAGAGATGTGCAATGAGACATAGATGACAATGGAGATGGAATAGAAGTTGAAATGGAAGAGGAAGAGAAAGATCCAATGGATCTTGGAGAAAGAAGATTGCTACGAGCGATCTCAAGCATTGGGAAGACACCTAAAATGGAGGTTTCAAATTTTAGTGGAAATCTAAATCTTGAAGAATTGATTGATTGGATCAATGGCATCGAGGAATTTTTTGAGTTTGAGGAGATTGAAGATCCTCACAGAGTGAGGTTTGCAAAGACAAAATTGAAAGTTCACATAGTACATGGTGGAAAGAGGTCCAATTAGAAAGAGGAATACAAGGGAAAGATAAAGTTTCCAGATGGGATAGAATGGTGTGAAAATTGAAGAAACAATTTAGTCCATTACGAATTGGAGCTGCTCAAGAAGATGTAGAACTTGAGGCAAGGGACAAGGATGGTGAAAGAATACACAGAGGAATTTCACAAGGTCTTGATTTAGACAGGATATTATGAGGCGAATAAAGAGAAGGTTGATCGTTATATTAACAGTTTGAAGTAAAGCATACAAGAAGAATTGGCACTAGTAAGAATGACCACCATTTAGGATGCTTATCAGTTTTCTCTAAAGGTTGAAGAATGACTAAACAAGAGTTTTGAGAACAAACAATGAGGTGGAGGCCATGGAGGAATGACCAATGGATGGTCATATGAAGATCAAAAGAAGGGGGAAGGATCTAGCAGTAGCTAGAACCAGAAAGGAGATAACACCTACCATCCTCATGATCAGAATAATGGAGCCCAAAGATGAAGAGGAAGATCTAGACGAGGACTGGGAAGAGGAGGCTTCCGTGGAACTTGTTTCCAGTGTGGAGAAGGAGGACATAAATCCTATGAGTGTCCTCAACATAAAGGAATGACAAATATAAGACTTGAGGGTAATGTACGAGTTGCACATATTGATGAAGATGTTGAGTCTTCACATTATGAGGATGCAGAAAGAGGAGAGGTTCTTGTTACTAGAAGAGCCTTATTGAATGTGGAGGAGTCAACTCAAATGAAGAATTTTTTTTGCACCAGATGTAAGTGTGAAGGTAAAATTTTCAATGTTATTATTGATGGAGGTAGTACTGATAACCTTGTTTCAGAAGAAATGGTTAGTAAGTTGTGGTTGGAGAGAAGAAGGAATCCAAATCCATATCGGATTGTTTGGTTGCAGAAGGATCATAAAGCCTTGGTAAATGAACAATGTCTAGTAAAGTTCAAGATTGGAAATTACCATGAAGAGGTATTGTGTGATATTATGCCTATGGATGTTTGTCATATGTTGTTAGGCAGAACGTGGTAGTTTGATCGATGAGCATTACATGATGGAAATTCCAACACCTATTCTTTGACAAAGGGTGGAATTCATCTTAAGTTGAAGCCCTTGAAAGAGGTATAGGAAAAGATATGCAGTAATGTAAGATTGTTTGGTTGATGGAAGAAAAGCCCTTGTGAAGGCATCAAGGATATAATCCGGCGACAACACCTCTGCAGAGAGTACCGCCACGTTTCATCATTTCTCCACGGCGACCCACCTGGTTTGCCAAATTTTTCGTCACCAGCACGCACTGCAATGTTATCAACAAACGCGCGCGTGACAGGCGTGGTTATCGATTACAGGAGAGAGCCGAGGTACACGCGCACCAGCACGGCACAACCAGAGCCAGCTGGAGACTTCGCATCGTGGATCACCTGGCATCGCGTCATCGGGTCGAGATATCGCCCGCCGCATCCACAGGCAAAACCAGAAGAAGAGATCACCTGGGCCATGCACCGTTATCATAACTAGTATTAAAGAATTTCAGAGAAATTTTTTTTTATCTATATCTGATTTCTTCGTAGATAGAGTGCCTCCGCACATCCACCCTGTTCAGCCAGAGATGATAAAGTTGACATCACAGCCAGCGCCAGTGCTGGTGATCATTATTCAACACAACTGCAAACGATCACCTTGGCGTTATAGAGTGTGCTTAATCTCATTTCATGGTCTATCAATTTTTTACAAAAAAAATTATTAAGAGTTTCAGTAGTATTTGTGCACCCCTAACTAAAGAAATGAGTAGGGATAGAAAAGAGTTTAAGTGGACTACAAGAGTAGCCAATAGTTTTGATATGTTGAAGAAGAAGGTTACAGAGCAACCTGTTTTGGCCCTTCTAGATTTCAATAAGGTCTTTTAGGTAGATTGTGATGTTAGTGGCACTGCCATAGGATCTGTTTTGAGTCAAGAAGGTAAGCGTGTTGCCTATTTTAGTGAGAATTTAAATGATGCTAAGAAGAAATATTTTTGTTTATGATCAAGAGTTTCATGCTATAGTTCAGGCTTTGAAGAAATAGGGACACTATTTGTTTCCAAAAGAATTTGTTTTATATACTGATCACCAAGCTTTGGAGTATCTCAATAGTCAAGGAAAGTTGAATCAAAGGCACTTAAACTGGGTTGATTTTTTGTAGAGTTATACATATGTTTTGAAGCACAATAGTGGAAGGTCAAACAGAGTTGCAAATGCCTTAAGTAGAAGGAAAAATTTGTTGATAGAAATTAATATAGAGGTTTTTTAGTTCAATGAACTCAAGAGTTTGTATCTAGAAGATCCAAACTTTGTAGAAGCTTGGAAGGATTGTTTGGAACCTGTTACATTAGATAGGACGAGATGGTTGGATTTCTTAATCCAAGATGGGATTTTGTATAGAGGAAACCAATTATGCATTCCAAGGATTTCTATGAGAGATAATATAATCAAGGAGAAGCATAGTGGAGGATTGGCTAGACATTTTGGATGAGAAGACCATTGCTCTTGTCCATGAGAATTATTATTTGCCATAGTTACAACAAGATGTGAAGAATTTTGTACAAATTTGCAGAGTATGTTAGATGGAAAAGGAAAAAATCAGAATACTAGATTGTATCATCCATTACTTGTACCTGAGAGGCCATGGGAGGATATTAGCATGGATTTTGTTCTTGGCTTGCCAAGGAAACATAGAGGGCATGATTCCATATTTATGGTGGTGGATAGATTTTCAAAGATGGCACATTTCATTCCGTTTCATAAGACCAATGATGTTCATATTGCAGAGTTATTTTTCAGAGAGGTGGTGAGATTACATGGTCTACCAAAGAGTATAGTTTCAGAAAGAGATACCAAATTTGTTGGTTATTTCTGGAGGACATTATGGAAGAAGTTGAACATAGATTTGAAGTTCAGTTCTGCACACTATCCATAGACTGATGGACAAATAAATGTGGTGAATAGGTGTTTGGGTAACTTGCTAAGATGCTTAGTATGAGATAAGCCTAAGGGATGGGATTTGATTATACCACACTCAAAATTTTCTTATAATAATTATGTCAACAAGAGCACTGGTAAATCACCATTCCAAATTGTGTATGGGAGTAGTCCAAGAACTACTTTCAAATTGAGAAAGATGGATAAGGGGGAGAAGAGTAGTGCTAAGGCTAAACATTTTTCTGAGCACCTAAATAATTTGCACAAAAAGGTGAAGAAACATATCAATAATGTGAACTCACAATACAAGTCTCGGGCAGATAAAAAAAGGAGGTATAAGGAGTTCCAGGTAGGAGATGAAGTCATGGTTCACTTGTGAAAGGAAAGGTTTCTAGTTGGTACATACAACTGTAGACGCATAAAAATGTCCTCTTAATCTTTTTTATCCATTGCTTTTTTTAATTGATCACCTACATAATCATATCTACATAAAACCATTAAAATATTATAAGCATTTATGCATAACCATAATCCATTTACATAATCATTTAGTCATTTATGCATTTGCATATTTCATTATCCATTTTATAAATATTTATCATTTCATTAATCATCAGCATATTCATAAATCATTTAACCATTTCATAAATCATTAATTCATCCATTTCATTAATCATTAATCTTTAATAGCTTAAATGCATTCATTACACATGCATAATCATTATACTCGTACATTAAATATTTCCATTCATCATCATATTCATATGCATATCTTTTATAAATCCATTAATTCATCCATTTGCATTAATCATTAAAATGCATTCATATATTTCATTAAATAATTTAAATCAACTTCCATGAAATTAGTTCAAAATTGCACATTAAACTCATAAATCATTTTCATGGAATTAGCTTAAAATTGCACATTTTGAGCTTCCAAACATGAATCATGCCATAAATCACTCCATTCATTTCTCATTTCTCATTTTCACATTATGCATTCATCTATAAAAACCTCCTCCTCACTTTTTGGGATACACATTTTTCTATTTCAAAACTCCAATCTCATTCTAATCACATTTGATTCTACACAACTTCTTGTGCTTTTGCTGTAAAAATCTGAGAGCAAAGACAAGATAGTGTGGAAAAGATAACAATGGAGTTTGATTTGTTTTGAATGCTCATGTTTTTAGTTTCCATAGTTTAGTTTTGTTTTACATTTGTGTTCATTTAGAAATACTCTATTGATGTTATGTTGAAAAATTGATTTGGATTTATAGTTTCAATTAGTTTTTCAATTTTCAGCATATACAAATGGTGAACCCAATGTGAATGATGCATACATTTTAATTCCAATTTCTGTTAATGGCTCATGGAAGTATTCATATTTGATCATATTATCATAGCCGCACTTTCATAAAATAAAAAAAGTCAAAAAAATTTAAAATTTAAAAATTAAAATAATAATAATAATAATAAATCCATAGGGATATTACAATCTTCTATAATGGTTTACTCTTTGACATAGATTTTGTTGTTTATTTGAAGGTTTATCAAGATGTTTTGATCAAAATTCTATTTTTTTTTAGAATGAACTTGTTTTGCATTTCACATTTTCACTTTGTGAAGATACCCGTGTCTTTGAAAATGCTAAAATAATTGTGATTAATGCATTTGTTGTTGCACTGAAGTTATTATTCAATGCATTTGATGCGATTTTCTATGAAAATCATCTAATATGCATTTACAACTCCTCCTTGTGCATTTTTAGACTTTGGATTTTTTTTATTGTTTCATCCACAGTGAGAATAAGACAAACAACTTTTGTGGCAGCATGGATTGCATTTACCTTTACAACCAAAGTCATGGCTACTAAAAATTCTTGAAGCGTTCTGATGATCACATCCAGTGGTAGTTAAAAATTGAAGCAAAACAAATCTAGAAGAAAACATGATTGCACCCTCCATGATGATTTAAACTGCATCATCGTAGAGTCTTTCGATCTCTCTAGGAATGCATTGCTTGATTTGTTTCAAGTCTTTTTTTGAAGCAATAACATCATTCCACAAGCAACATTTCTTGCAATCATAGCATTTCCATTTTTAGCACATCAAATTATCCTGCAAACACCAATTTAGCCTGCCATTATTTCATCCTACATATGCTTTCACATTTTGCATAAAGTTTCCTTTTAATTTAGATCTAATTTTAGAATTAATTTTAATTTAGATTTAACTTCTAATTTAGATTTAACTTTTAATTTAGCTTTTAAATTTTAATCAAGCTTTTAATTTTAATTTAGCTTTTAAGTTTTAATTTAGATCTAATTTCTAATTTAGATTTAACTTTTTAATTTAGATTTGATTTTTAATTTAGATTTAATTTAGAATGTAGAGCTAATCTTAATATAGATTTAATTTTGTTTAATTTTATAGTTTAGAATTTAGATTTAATTTTAGATTAACTTTAAGTTACATTAGCTTTTAATTTAAATTAGTTTTTTTTAATTTAGATTAGTTTTTAATTTTAGATTAGTTTTTAATTTAGACTAATTTTAATTTTAGATTGGATTTAATTTATAATAATTTCTAATTTTAGATTAATTTTTTATCTAGATTAGTTTCTAATTTTAGATTGATTTTTAATTTAGATTAACTTTTAATTTAGATTAATTTTTAATTTAGATTAATTTTTAATTAATTTTTAATCTAAATTAGTTTCTAATTTTAGATTAGTTTTTAAATTAATGTATTTTTCCTTCATAGCTTAGTTGTTGTTTCTGTGCCTAATTGTTGGTTTTTCTTTTTGCAGGTTTGCATTTCAAAGACTCAAATGGTGGAAACATAAACACACGTTTGTCGAAGACTAAAAATAAAAAAACTACTAATGACATTTTGTGCAGGATGTTCGTCAAAGACCTAATTTTGAAACTGATTGTCTTTTAGATTAGAAAACATTTTGTTTAGTGCTTAAAAACAACAAGTATCTTCTTTCCATGTAGATTTAACTAGGGGGTTAATAAACCATTGTTTGCTATGCTTGTAAAGATGGTAGGTATTATGCTCTCACCTTGTGCAAACTTGGTGATCAAAAATCCAAACCCATCTTTCTCTGTGTTAATCCCTTAGAGGGGCCTACCTCAAAAGAGGGAATGACTCTAACCAATTTTTTGCTTGAGCCAGTATATAAATGGATAAGATTAAACTACCAAGTCCTCATGGTATGTAGGTCTTAGTCATGCAGTGTCATTAGAAACAAGGTATCTACCTTTTCTTTTAAAGGTATAAGAGCCCCTAGTAGAGTGATTAAAGCCTTAATTAGCTTGTTGGACGCTCACAAGGTGCCATGTCCCTGAGTATTCACTAAGAACCACTATTTTAATAGCCAAAACCCTTCTATTTTTTGGCACAGGAGGTCAAACCTCTGAAGTTGTCCCACATACTCATGGTTCTTAGTAGAGATGAAGAGTTTTTCATGGAGATTCATGATAACTCAAATATTGGTTGACTTGGAGAAGTGAGTGTCATGGAGGGGAGCCAATATGGCCAAGCTTCTAAGTCATCCACTAAGAATAAGTGTAGCTGGAGAAATCCAATTGGGATCCCAACAAATATTGTCCTGACCAGCCATAGGTTGTGCTTGTCTTCAAGTCAAGTCAAAACATTCAGACATTGTGCTTTTGTGTTTGAATTGCATTCTTATCACAAAAAAATTTCAATCACAACCAAACATCATCACCTATCATAATCTTTGGGGTCTCGTGCTTCATCCATCATAATAATCATCCCTAAACCATCCATTACCTTCCCAAAATTTCACTAATAATCCTACAACATCCTCAAAACACCCCAAAACTTTCCTAAAATGGTCCTAATCCTTAACAATCCTAGTCACAATCCCAAGGTCATACTTCAAGGAGTCCCTTCACCTAATCATGAAAACAACCCAAAACCTAAGGTCATACTTCGAGGATCCCATTCGCCTAATCATGAAGATAACCCAAAACCATATATCCTTCGAGGTGGGTCAAACTTTGCTCCTAGTGATGATGAGAACTTTGTAGATCCTAGTGATGATGAGAACTTTGCAAAAATATTAGGTCATCTTGATGATACTATTGACAATGGAAATACTACCTTAAGCTTGGAATCATACATTACTCCATCTACTAGTCCTCCATCATCATCTAATAAAATGTCTATCTCAAAGCATACTATTCCTACACCAACATCACCACCCAACTTCACAAGCTCTAATCCATCAACCAAAGAATACTAGCATAGAATACATCATCCCCATCCTCCAAGACCCTTGTTGATGAAAATTTTAAAGAGTTATATGCAAATAAATATAAGTCCTCAAACACAAATAATATTGTGCAATCCTACCATGTCATGCATCTATCTTCATCCCCCATAAGTCAAAATAAACCTCATGAGTCTTTCACCCAAGTTAACAAATCTATCCAACCATCGTCTCCCATCATGCCATCTACATCCAATGATTCATGTCAATCTCTTAGTCCAAAGCAAGCTAGCATCGACTCCCCTACACATCAAGATCAAAGTATTCCTTCTACTCCACCCAATGATACCAAAATTCCACAACCCCTTCCAATCTTTGACCAAGATCCCATCTATCAAGAATCTTGTGATGATCCCCTCATTTCATTTTGTTTAATCCAAGATGACCCCCTTCCATATTAAGAGAAAAGTATCCTTCCAAGTCCCCCTTCCACCTCATCTAATGAACCCATACCATCTCATGATTCCATTGCATCCCAAGAGCATGGTAGTTATTCCATCATATCCAATGATCTCCTACCATCTAACGATCAAGCTACTCTTTCCACAAAATCTTAGGATTCCCTTCCTCATCAAGATCAATATATACCTCCATTCAAGGATACCCTTTCATTCCATGATGATGTTCATCCTTCTCATGATCAGGATATTCCTTTCATACCACTTCATGATGATTCCATACCTAATGAAGATCAAGCTACTCCATCTCTTACACCTCATGATCCTTCTCCAAGTCAAGATCAAAGTGCCTCATCATCCCCATCTCAAGATCCTATCACCCATCCTAATTCCCCTCATGATCACAATCCTCCATAAGATTCTATCACCCCTATTCAAGCTATCCATGAACCCCACACCTATAAAATGGGTTCCTCTACCTTTATCCACTCTGGTTTACTTCCAACACCTATCGTTTCATCCATATCATATCATCCCCAAAATGGACTTGCATCTTGTTTCATAAATAATACATATCTAGTTGACAAATGAATGTGTCAAAGTATGAACTACAAAGGAAAAGGGTTAGGCCTTCATGAACAGGGTATCCTAGAACCCCTTTATATCCAAGAAAATCCATATTATCATGGCCTTGGTTATACACCTCATGCTCAAGACATTGGTACTCATCGTAAGTCCAGATTCCATCAAAATAAAACTAAGTATCCTAGTCCATAAAACCTTCCATCTATCCTAGGTTCTTATCCTAGTCCATCAAACCTTCCATCCATTTTGGTCCTTATCATCCAAACCCTAGTCCATCAACCCTTCCATCCATATTGGGGCCCTACATCCCTCCATCTCCTATTCATCAAGAAGAAAAAAGGCACACATCCTTAATGCATCCTTGATGTGCCCCTCAAAATTCTACCTATACATTAACCCATCCATAATACCCACATCATTCATCTCCATCCACCTATCCCATTGCTCTTGTAAGCAATTTGGGTGCAAAATGTCAAAAGCTTCCATATCAAAACCCACATATATCAAAGGATCAACATGTCTCCTTGAAGATACGTGCAAAAATAAAAGAAAATCTGATCCAAAGTCAAAAATAAAAAATTCAAAGGCCACAAAGGCCCATAAATCAAAAAGGAAAATTTCAAAAGCCACAAAGGCCCATAAAGAAAAAAGAAGAATCTCAAAGGTCACAAAGGCCCATGAATCAAAAATAAAATTCAAAAGCTATTTGGATTCCTAAAAGTCTCGTAGAAGCAATAAAATTCCAAATTGGCATCCAAATTTGCCAATCTAAAAGCTTCCTCCAATCTTCCATCTAAAAACATGTCACCTTCAAACTCCATTTCTCCTCCATCACTCCACCACCCTTCAAGGTGTGTGTTGATGTTGATCTTTCCATACTTTTTGTATAACCATCAACAAGCATTCCAACCTCCTATCCATTAGCCAACATTCATCCCCCATTATCCTCCTTTAATCCAGACCTTTGCATAAGTCCTTAGCTTCTTCCATCATATCATTAATCTACCAACATTTATGAGCCTAATCCTCATTGCCATGGTTTATTGGAGTACATATTCGAGGCATATTATCCATGAAACTTGATGCTTGAGTCCTCCCTCCATCTTACTATCATGCATATACAATCTTCCATACTCATTTATCCCTATCCATATCCTATCTTCAATATTCCTATTGCACTTTACACTTGGGGGAAATTTTCATCCATCCTATCATTCATATATTTTATCCACCTTTGATCTTGACAAGGTTAAGGATATTCTTGAACATCATATATTTTATCCTATAAACTTTATCCAAACCTTCCATACCATATCCTTCATCATGTATCTTATCCTATTCACTTTATCCATATCTCCCATACCATATCCTTCACGTTATACATATTCCAACATTCTATCTAAATACATCCTTTCTTCCCTTCCTTGGTATTGATGAGAAATAGGGACAAAATACCTAGGCATTGTGTCCATATCTTATCTAGTTGATCTTGATTATCCTATTCATTATCCTTATCCTTGCATTCTTCCATTCCATATCTCCTAGCTTATCAAAATCCATTTTTTCTTGATGAGATTAGAGGAAAAATTAAAAATGCATTCTTTGGATTTCCTTTCATAACCTTATGTGTTACCATTCCATAATATTTCACATCCTTATCATTCATCTATGATTACACTACCCTAGTGTGGGTCATCATGTCCCTATGCAACCTTGAATCTTATCATGCAAATCATATTTGAGCCTAGCTGTAAAACATTATCCAATCCTCATATTTTTTGTCAATCAATCATAAAAAATCATCAATCTTATCGTACTTAGAGGAATCAGTGATCCTAACTACTTATCATCATCATGCCTTATGGAATCGATCATTCCTAGCATCCAATCAACTAGCCATTATCATCTTTTAACAAAGGATATGTTGCTTGTGTGACATGTTTTGCAGTGAATCTTTCATTTTGATCTATCATTTATCCATGGTTGCATTACCTCTACTGTGGAAGATCTTATTCCTTCAATCAGTCATATCACATTTCATCTCACTCCATCTTTAAAAATCCAAAAAAAAAAAAACCATAAAATATCTTGAAAAAACTCCAAAAAAAAACCATAAAATATCCTGAAATAATCCAAAAAAATTATAAAATGTCCTAAAAATCCATAAAAATCATAAATGTCTTGGAAAAAATCCATAAAAATCATAAAATTTTTGAAAATCCATAAAAATCATAAAACGTCCTAAAAATCCCTAAAAGTCATAAAATGTCTTGAAAAATTTCATAAAACCATAAAATGTCTTGAAAAAAATCCCTAAAATCATAAAAAGTCCTAAAAATCAATAAAATCATAAAATGTCTTGAAAAATCCATAAAATCATAAAATGTCTTGGTAAAAAACTACCAAAAAGAGAAAATGTCCTAAAAGTAAAGAGAAATTAATTCGTCTAATATGGTACCCTTTGAGCAAGTACCATGGTGAAAACCAAGAAATCAGCACCATTTATAGAGGCTTCGCTCCTCTTTCCTTTAGAGCTCTAATTGATCTTTTCATCCCATTTTTATTCCCCTCCACTTCATAAGGACCTTTTCACACTCACCATGGCTTGTGAATTGTTTGACAGTCCCCTCGCTTGCTTGCTTTGCCATGCATACTAGGTTGGTCCTATTCCTCACTGGGGCATTTCCTCAACCTTAGCCATGGGTTAGGATATTGAACATCTTGCGGTCAGAGAAACTACCCTCTTTGTCTGTCTGCTCACTTGTGATTTGTCTCTTTCTGTCATAAAATGTCCTAAAATCCAAAAAAATAAAATATTCTAAAAATCCAAAAAAATCACATAACTCCATAAAAATTCCAAAAGCAATGACACTTTCAAATTGCCACACAACTTTGAACTTCAAAATCAAAACACGTTAAGATTAACAATCAATTAGACATTGTAACATACCCATCAACCCCCTTTTCAAATCCAATCGAATGCATAAACTGTAATGATAATTTGTTCTACATTAAAGCATGATGCATGTTTTTTTGTTGATCTTTGATTATTTTATGATTTTATTTTTTGTGGAATGCCTTTTCACTTCTCAAGGATGTCTTGAACTAGAGAGGCGAGGATGTGGCATGTTCACTTGTTTGTTGTCTGTGGATTGTTTCTTATTCATGGGACGAATCATCTTAAGACATAGTTGTCTAAAATAAGATCAAGGACCTATGAGACTAGTGTGGATGAGAGCATTTCTTGTCTGATAGTGTCTTCCATGCAATAAGTACTTAGGTCATCTAAGGTCCTTATACCTAGATGCTTATACTTCACTGCTGAATAAAAACATAAAAAATATGTAGGTCATCTAGATGTTCATGTTATCTAGACACTTATACTAATTTGTGACATAATAAGCTCTATGATGATAAATCACTCTATAAAGCACAAGAAGCTTCATCACTTTCATTTACTTCATCTTTCTTTTTCATCTATCATTTTGTCCATCATCCATTTCCTTCATCATCTCATTTTCTTCATGCTCTTTATTTCAAAGAATGATTAATCGGTTTATCTAACTGATACCTATCTTTTAATCCAAATCAATCAATCTTCTCCTTGATCACTCAATCATTGTTTTTTCACAAGAAGCTTCATCACTTTCATTTCCTTTAGCTTTCTTTTTCATCTATCATTTCTTCCATCATCCATTTCCTTCATCATCTCATTTTCTTCATGCTCCTTATTTCAAAGAATGATTAATCGGTTTATCTAACTAATACCTATCTTTTAATCCAAATCAATCAATCTTCTCCTTGATCACTCAATCATTTTTTTTCACTAGCATCAATCTCAATCAGCTTAATCAGCTCTATCAGCTTAATCAGCTTATCAACTCGGCTATATTGATCATTTCCATCAATTGTTCAGTTACACCCATCAACTATGCATTTTCATCAAATGTACATCTCTGCTTAATCACTCGCACGATATCAATTATCAAATCTTCTCCTCATGATCTATCGAGAGATTAATCTTATCACAACTTATTCAATCAATCTCTCTAGGGGGCATATCATCCTTATCATCATCCTTACTAGGATATCCCTGGGCATGTATCAGTTAATCAATCATTTTTTCTTTGAAACAACGTGACAGGCTGCATTGTCTCAAAGAGGGGCAAAATGTAGACGCATAAAAATATCCTCTTAATCATTTTTATCCATTTCATATTTTAATTGATCATCTGCCTAATCATATCTCCATAAAACCATTAAAATATTATAAGCATTTATAAGCATTTTTGCATAACCATAATCCATTTACATAATCATTTAGTCATTTATCCATTTTCATATTTCATTATCCATTTCATAAATATTTATCATTTCTTTAATCATCAGCATATTCATAAATCATTTAACCGTTTCATAAACCATTAATTCATCCATTTCATTAATCATTAATCTATAATTGCTTAAATACATTCATTACACATGCATAATCATTACTCGTACATTAAATATTTCTATTCATCATTATATTCATATGCATATCTTTTATAAATCCATTAATTCATCCATTTGCATTAATCATTAAAATGAATTCATATATTTCATGAAATAATTTAAATCAAATTCCATGAAATTAGCTCAAAATTGCACATTAAACTCAAAAATCATTTCCATGGAATTAGCTTAAAATTGCACATTTTGAGCTTCCAAACACGAATCATGGCATAAATCACTCCATTCATTTCTCATTTCTCATTTTCAAATTATGCATTCATCTATAAAAACCTCCTCCTTCTCACTTTTTGGGATACACATTTTTCAATTTCAAAACTCCAATCTCATTCTAATTGCATCCTATTCTACACAGCTTCTTGTGCTTTTGTTGCAAAAATCTAAGAGCAAAGACAAGATATTGTGGAAAGGATAACAATGGAGTTTGATTTGTTTTGAATGCTCATGTTTTTAGTTTTCATAGTTTAGTTTTTTTTACATGTGTGTTCATTTAGAAATGCTCCATTGATGTTATGTTGAAAAGTTGATTTGGATTTATAGTTTCAATTAGTTTTTCAAATTTTAGCATATACAACAAGTTAAAGATGAAGAAGTTTGGACCATGCAAGATCCTAAAGAAGCATGATTTAGGAAATGCTTATGAGGTAGAGTTTCCTAGTGGAATAAACATTTCTCTTGTGTTCAACATTATTGATTTGACAGAGTATCATGAAGGTGATAAAGAGGAGGGATTGATAAATGAACAGTTGAAAATTCCATCACCTACTTTAAAGAAGGAAGAGATAGAAGAAATCTTGGATAGTCGTGTGAGTAGAAGCACAAGAAACCGACAATATGTAGGGTACTTGGTGAAATGGAGAGGAAGATCTGTTGAAGATTCATCATGGTTGTCTGAGGTTGAGGTTAACTGTCTTGGTTTCCCTCTAACTTCTAAGAAGTGACTGTATCTATGGATATTTTCCTAAGGTTAGATTGTGAGATAAACTAACATATAAAGCATATAACCCAAAGATCCTATCAAGAACAATGAAAACAAGAACAATTATACCTTGGATTTGTAGGAGTTTCCATGATTCACCTTGATAGTACCTTCTTGCTTGCTAGTTGATGTTTCTCCCTCAGATTCGTCATGCGAGCAATCTGCAAATAGATGCCTATGTCCTACACCAAGCTTTGAAGGATTTAAGAAAATATAATGCCTATGCCTATGACCATGATTGACAATGCCTAAACATGCTAAGACTTGATCAAATAAAGACAATAATTGCTATGAAAGGTCTAAGTGTGCAAGTGCGTAAATATGTGTGTGTCTATCTAATATGTCCGCATGTAATCAAAAAGTGAGAGGAAAATGGCATTTTATAGAAAATGCCATTTTGAATGGATGGGTGAGATTGAATTCTGACCAAAACCTAAAACCAGAGGTCCAGATTAAATATGAAAATCCCTAATTAGGGTTAGGGAAAACTCATTAATCGGGTGGTCAAGATGTCATCTCAGAGAATTGAATCGGCGGTGGAGAATAAATAAGGAAATTAATTCAAAAATAAAGATTTTCGAAAATGAAGAAGATAAAGAACGGACTGAAGATCAGTTTTGGAAAGACCAAAAACCTGCCCGATCACTTGACTCTTGGAGGAAAGTTATCGATTTGGAATTAAATTAATTCCAAACGTGAACTTTGTGAAATAATAAATAATTGATTTTCAGATTATTTACCAAAATGGACTGTCAGTTAAGATTGAGATGACATTTTAAATAATTTCATTTATTTAAAATGAAAAGAATATTAATTTAGGAAATTAAATAATTAAAGATAATTATTTAATTTAGCAAATAAGACTAATAATTAAATAAATTTATTTATTTATTTAATTCTGATAGTTAGTGACATATTAAATAAATAAATAAAAACTTATTTATTTAATAATCAGGAAGAATAAAAGGGCATGAATTAATTAAATAATTATGAATTATTTAATCAATAGTTGAATGCGGATCAAGGACATAATTAAATGTCATAATTATGCTAGGATGAAAGTGGTAAAAATGAAGCTTGTAGGCCTAGGTCATTTTTAAGTGTCTACACATTTTCCCTCTTTGTCTTAATGTAGCATGTCGCATTGTGACAAAGAAGATAAATCAAAAATATGCCCCAGTGCAAAATAAGATGAGGAAGAATGACGAGGAGGGTTGCGGTATGCCCCCTTGAGAGGATAGATGGGTTCCAAGAACAGGGGTGTGCTCTCGAAATTGATAAGAAAACTAGAATATGAAGAGATAAAGAAATGTTAGTGAAAAGATATGGATGATAGTATGGATGCAATTCCTATATGAGATAGGTAGAGAAGATGATAATAAGACTAAAGAGAATGCATATTTAGTTCCTAAGATCAAAATCCTTAAAAGAGAAACATTGGAATAGGACTTTGTATTTATTATGCTTGCAATCTGTCATTTAGGGGAAGTAAAATAGCCTGAAATGGACAACAAACACCATGATATGGCGTGAACCAAGGTGTGCAAGGTCATCCATTTGAAAAATGGTGATCCTGGGGCGTGGAATGTCCCTACTCATACTGGGGAGCAAGTTGGCTAGTCTTTTGTAAAGAGACAATCCACGGATAACGGTCAGAAAATAAAATAGGCGGAGACATCATCGCACCTCTAAATCCTTCATGGGACATCCTCGAGGTAGCTAGTAACATGACCAAAAAGACAAGACAGTAAAAATATAAGACAAAATAGCCAAGATAGTCAAAAGATAAGCCAAGATAGAGCAAAAAGATTAACAGCCATGTAATTTTGTTTATCAATGTTTGTTTGCCAAAGATTGATTTCTTGTCGGTTTGATAGTTTTGGCAGTATAAGGGTTTTGCCAATTTGACGGTGTTGACAGTTTGACGGGGCCTATTTTCAGGAAGGACACATCCTGAAAAGGCAAAGGAAATTTTGACGAGGTCCAAATCCGAGGACACATCTTGAAGAGGACTAAAGAGTGATGAGACTGACATTGTTTTCACTATTATGTTTTGGCAAGTTGACTGATGTTGAATGTATGATTGATTGGACTGTGCTTTCTGATTTTGACCAATTTTGACATTGATATTTCAAATGACTGTCGTGTCTGAGTTTGACTATGTCTGAGTTATTTGACTGATGTGACGATTGTGACAAATTTCATGATTTTATTTGGACCAACCTACAAGGACTGACCTAATGTCTCAGGGACTCATTGACTGATGGCCTTGCCTAATAGCATATGCGCAGAGACAATGTAGTTCGACAATGACATGGACTGACTGACATGATTGAATTTGACTCCATTTTTAGGATTTTGACATTGATTTGGATGTTTTTGTGTTTCTCTTCAGGATGTTTTATGATTTTTAGGTCTTTCTTCAGGACATTTTATGATGTTTTTGGTCTTTTTTCAGGACTTTTTGCCATGTTTTTGTCTTTTTTAGGACTTTTTGCCATGTTTTTGTCTTTTTGTCATTTTATGATTTTTTTGGATTTTGATGTTTAAGAGGATCGTGACAAATGCATATGAATGATGCCTACACATAAGAATCCAAGGACAAACATGATTGTGCCCCTAGTCAAGCTGAATACTAATTGACATGTGATTACAACATTGTTTGACGTGGGAAGGACGCATCCCGAAACAACGTGAGGATGATGATGATAATGTGATGAAAGTATGGAGGTCTACAGTCAGGTCAAGAACGCAGTCAAGTAACATTTTGGATAATGTATTTGTATGGATTAGACTCGTTGCATTTGGAATGACTTGGTTAGGACTACATGGGATGATGATTATTCTTAGACCGTTTGACAAGGGAAAGCCAAGATAGGTGACAGGCATGAAAGGATAGGGGGTGGCCTTGGTAAAAGATGAGAGGCATGAGACTAATGGAATTGTCATATGACTTTCAAGGAATATGTTGTATAAGGATAATAAGACTATGATGGTCAATAATATGAAGTTTTGTGAATCGTGTATGGTAGGGAAGGATGGAAGCATGTCCAAAGGGATTTTCCCAAACAATGATTTATGTATGGTTTGTAAGACAGGGTAGTGGGGAAAATGCGCTTAAATGGTAGGAGACTTAGATGAGCGTCAATGTCATGAGGAAGGCATGGGAAAAATGGAACAACTTGCTCCCAGGAGTGTAAAAGTCCACACATAAATGATTTATTTTACATGGCCTTTGTTGCCGCGTTTTCATCATGGTACTTATCCGAGGTGCTTTGTTTGCAGTTTTCTACGTGGATAGAGTGCCTATACTTTACTATTTTCTTGTTTGATTTTTTGGTGTCGCCAAGATGCTTGTTTCACCAAGTTTTTCATTAGGGTGATGATTTTTGTTGTGTTTTGATATTGTGGATAGCTGGATGCTTTGTTGCGGCTGGTATAAGATCCAGCAGCCGGTGCCGGTCATGAAATTTGGTGCCATGATATGCCAATAATGACCTTCCCCGGAGGTTGTCTTAAATGGGGATAAATTAACACTTGTCGCCTGGTAGGTGGTGATGTCATTGTGATCCTTTCGATTACTAGAGTTAGCCTTATCAAAATCCTTTTGCTCGCAATAGAGTCCGTAGGAGTCCTATTGTGGTAAAGTTGCCCCCATGATGTAATTGATTTGTGGCGATGGGATGTTTGGACTTTGGTGAGATGTAGGATTATGACCAGGATGATGGTAGATGTGGAAAAGGTTATTTGGACATTTGGATGAATGGCTTTGTTTTAAAACTTAGGATAGTGGATGATGAATTTTGGAGGGATGGTGTTTGGAACCAACGGTTTTAGATGCCTTGTTTGATGACCATTTTGAAGGAGGTGGACATTTGTTGTATGTGGGAGTCCTCTTGTCTTGTGGCTCCACATTGTGATTGACTTTTGTATTTGACTTGGTGTCTTTGTTTGATCCATCTTTCTTTGGGATCCATTTTAATTTCATTTGTCCACTTGTCCTTTTATTTGATTCAATGGCCTTTGACGGTGATTTTGATCTTTGACTTGTAAAGACTTTTGTTTTGTTGTTGGTCCCAAAGGGAGGTTGATTCATGATAGAATGACAGTTTATGGTCTGGGTGGACGGGGTATTGGCAGTAATCTTATGACAAGGATTTCTCATAGATTCCATTTTGGCGTTTGTATCTGACAAGGTTTCCCCCAGTATCGAGGAGGTACCACTAACATCGTGTGATTTGTTGTCTGAGGAATAACCAAGACCTTGATATGCAATAATTTTCCTGAAGTTGTATTGGTTCTAGAATGCGCCTTTCGTGTATGCCTAGTCCCTTTGCCTTAGTATTGCATGCTTTGAAGATTAGAATTTAGATGGGGGTATTGTTTTGAAGCAAGATGCTAACCCATCGCGGTAAATATATGGACCTACTTGTCCTTAATATTTTAGGTCTGTTTCGAGCACATACGACAAAGATAGATGACCCTAGTTGATGGGAATTATCTTAGCTTCATTGTCATCTTTGGAAATATTCATTTTGATATCTTTAGTGCGATCATGTGATATATCAAGTTGATGGAATTTTTTAGTGCTTCCAAGAGCAATGTCCCGAAGCCATGTTATGTTTAGTGTCATAGAGTCCAATGATTTTAGCTATAACTTGATCATATGCAAGCATGTCCCTAGTGGAAGATTCTTGTTCTGGAGGAATATCGTCTATGTGTCCCATGGAGGCAAGTGTCTCATCGTGGGAAGTGTCAATAGTTGAGTCCTTTAGAAGGTCAGAAAGTGTTTGATCATGAATGGCGTAAAGGTCAAGGAGTGGATCGTCTTGGATTTCTTGGTCAACAATAGGGTCTTGGTCAAAGATGGGGTTGTCATAGATGATATAATCAGAAATGGAATTTTTGTTAAGGATAGGTGTGTTTTGGATGTCATGATTATTTTGAAGGACATCTTGAATGAACTTTGAGATAGGGTCATGAGATGGACTACCTTGTTCTTGACATGAGGGTGACATTATAAGGTCATGCTTTGGACTTTCATTTTGACATGTATCCTCAAGTTTATTAAATGGGATTTGACTTTGGACTATGATAGAATTTTCATGACTAGATGTGTCTTGTGAGGGGGTGACTTGAAAAGGATTCATGACCAAAGGACTAGGATAGGATGTGGGAACTTGGACTGGACTAGTATATGAAGGACTAGGATAGGACATGGGGACTTGGACTGGAGTAGCATGTGAGGGACAAGGATAGGACATGGAGTCTTGGACTGGATATGTCATGGAGTCTTGGATTGGATTAATTATTGAAGGACAAGGATGTGACATGGAGACTTGGACCGGATTGGTATGGTATGATGTGGGGACTTGACATGAGTTGGTAGATGGTTGATAAGGGATGCAGACTTGGACGAGATTAATAGGTGAAGGACTAGCATATGATGTGGAGACATGGAATGGACTAGCGGATAATTGACTTCCCTTGTCAAAGTTAGGATAAGACTGATTAATGGATGTTTGTTGTGGACTAATTCCATGGATGGTGTTAAGTGAATTTTGGTAGTGAGGGTAGACGGATGGAGGTGGCAAAGTATTTATGTCAAAGCCTCGTGGTAACTTAGCCCCTTGGTCCAAAATCATGGCTAGATACCTTTGAGGGTCGCGTAAGATTGAGTTTTCTACAAAGGATACTATATCAGGATTTTGCGTTGTAGCTTCTAAGTCTTTTGCATATACTCGTCCATTTTGGTCTCTTTGTATGAATGGTTTAGAAGGGTTTCGTGATGAAGATAGAATGTTCATGGAAGATTGCATGTTCATGTTGTGAAATGGGTCAGAAAAAGTCCAATGTTGGTTTGTGTCATAAGTGTTATTATCGATGTTGGGATTGAAATCTTGTCCAAAGTTTTCCATTTGTTGTCGTTGTCTTTGAAGCCTAGTCTCAACCGTAAAAGGGATTTTCTCAAATGAGGACGATGAGAATGACAAGTAAATGCAAGGATGACACTAGCCTAAGTTTTTTGGATTTTTGATAAGGATGAAAATGCAAGACTATGTTTCCTAAAATGTTGACTAGGATGATTAGGTGATGATAATGTTTGTCTAAAGAAATGATTGATGTAAGATGACAAGGTGATCAAAGCCAAAATTTTGACTGAGGACGAAGATGATGATGTTTGACTAAGGACTTAATGTTATAAATGCAAGCTCTAGGTTCAAAATGATTACTAAGATGAACAATGCAAAGTCTAAGTTCAAAATGAGGACTGAGATTGTTTTTTTGTTTTGCTGAAAAGTCTAAGTTGTCTAAGGTTGATTGTTTGTGTCCAGATTTGTGACTGTTGTGTATAATGTTTAAGTAATCTAGCAAGCACTTGACAAGCATGATGTTTTAATGTAAGCAAGCACACATAAGACAAGTACAATCCTAAAAGGCCAATAGGCCAAGGGTTTGTATACTTGGTATAGCCCACCGATATACCCCGGATTGGTGATAAACACCTTTCCTTCTCAAGAGCAGATAGCTTAGAATTTTGGTGGCATTGGCTCCCATCCACAGCTCATTAACGTCATTCGAGCACACCAAATTCAATTCTTGGGTAGTGACTTCCCAAGAACTGCTATCTCTACTCAAGGGGATCAGTAGTGAGTGTCTTCGGGCATGATATTGTACCCTACACTATACCAAACAACGGCCAAAGAACGGTTGGACACTAAAACAAGAGGTGTTTAATTCAGGCATTCCGTTCGTAGGGCATGATCCATGCGATGAGAGTCCCCTTTTGGATCCATCTCGTCAGAACCATACGCGTGATTCTTGGGCTTTCCCCAAGAATCCACATTTATATACTAGCTGGAAGTCCCTCGGTGTCAGGGTGCTACCAGTCTGAGTCATCCTAGGGTGAGTACTTTTTCCCACCAGAACAAGTCCAAGTTCTAGAGTTAGTAACTGTTTCTCTTGCACCCAGGATCGCTCGAAAGCGCAAGGGGAGAGGATACTTCGATTACTAAGTCATGAAGGGTAATAACATAAAAAAAAATGGGTTTGATTTTCTAATCACTGAGTTTTCACAAGATGAGAGCATACTCACCTACCATTTTGCAAACATGCTCAGACAAAGTAGACACACAAGTTCGTTTTAATTGCACCAAAATGAAATATGTACTAATCTAAAAAAAAAAAAAAGATAGGCACATTGTTTTGATGTTAGTCTTCAACGTTCGAACCTGCAAGACCACATGTTAGTAGTTTGAATTTTTTCCTTTGACCCACGAAAGGTAACCGCCACACGCTGCAAACAAAGATTAGTAAAAAAAACTTAAAAAAAAAAAATTTAATGACAGCAGCAAATTAAAACAGCGATAACTTTCTCAAACTTAATGAAATTTTAAATTGTTTGAATCCATGGAAAGCTGAAAATCAAACCTTCAAAACTCAGAAAGTATTTTCCATGATTCTGCACAAAAAAAATGTTATAGACAAAAGGAAACGCAGGTTTTAACAGCTAAAATTTTAAAAACTGTGATCACTAAAATAGCCATAACTTTCTCAAATCTTAACAAAATTTAAAACCGTTTGAAGTTATGGAAAGCTGAAAACGAGATCTAAAAACCTAGAAAATGTTTTAAAATATTTTATTCGCTCAGTTTTTTGTGCTCAAATGAAGGTGATGGGATTTTGTATGACTTCTTGGCTGTAACCTACAAAACAGTGAAAACAAACAAGAAAAACACACAAATATTTCAAACATGTCAGAATCCAAAACCGACCACGCCATTGTTTTTCTAGTCACCAAATTGACTTA
>VDFB02391902.1:0-37167 GCA_007258455.2 Sequoia sempervirens | reverse complement strand
TGACCTATAACCATCTTGCATACTACATCAAAAATGACTACCTGCACACCTCCATCTATTAGTTTTCTCAGAGATAAAAAATATTGTGCTAATCCAAGGATATGTAACACACCAAATGTTAATCCTTTTTATTCTACCATTAGCAAACTTGAATCTAACTCTACCATGGCCAAAAATATATAAAAAAGAATTATTACCCAATTACACCTATCTCCATTAAATTATTTATATATTTAGAAAAAAAATATCTATTACAGGTCATATGGAAAGATGCACCTCAATCAATTAACCATGGATCATTACAAGAATAAGTTTTCAAAGATGTAATGAATGCATCACCATCTTCCTTTTGGGACTCAAAATAAGAATCAATTTTTTTTTTCTTTTCATTTTTGCACTCCTTACAAAAATTTTCAAGATTAATGTAGTTCCAACAAATAACTTTGGACATTCCAAGATATTTGAATCTCCCATTGGACTTGGATTTATCACCCTTCTCATTCTTCTTGCTCTTTTCCTTCCAGGTCTTCTACAAAAATTTAGAGCCTCATTGGGACTTATGGATACCTTCATCCTCATCTCTTTAAAAATAAAATAACTCATCACATCTTCAGTCTTAAAGATAATAAAAGTACTCCCAATAGTCATTATAAGATAATTCCATGAATATAAAATGATGAAAGTAAGATCTAACATTTCTCCTTCTCATCCATTTTGACCAACAACTAATGTCAATTGAGAGCTACCAATATATTGAATGCCTCTAGGAGGTCTATAATTCATCCAAACTCTTCCATTATCAAGAAATATAATTTCTTTCTCTAGAAAATTTTATTCACTACATTTCTCTCTGGATACATCTCACCAAGTTTCTTCCATAATTTCTATGGAGATGTCTCTTCATGGAAATTTATTAAAAAAAATCCTAATCTTATTAGACCCTTGGCTTTACAATCCATAATATCATATTGAGTAGCCAAATTAAGATATGTGGGATTTAAAATTTTCTCATCAACAACATTCCAAGGATCCCAATCTATGAATAGATCCTCTATCTTCAACTTCCACATCTCAAAATTATTTCTACAAAAAAAATCCACCTTTATTCTCCTTGATGAACTTACCATCTAAAAATTCTTGCAACAAGATCACAAAGTGTGTTTTGCACAAGCTCCCACTCAAATCTAGATTAGTTTAAAATCCCCAAAAACCTACAATTGAAAACAAAGATGAACAGACTCTTATACCACTTGTAAGGAAGCTAAGATAATGGAAAAACTTCCTACACTAATCTCAGAGGATGGTAATGTAAAAATTTACATATATTTACAAATACCTAAATAAAATAAACATAAATATCATACATACCACAACATAGTGATTTATGTGGAGAAAGTCCTTTTGAAAGAAAAATGCCATACTCCAAAAGTCACTCAATATATTATTCAAAAATCACAAAGATGAAAATATAATTGTAGAACAAGCTTCTCACAAGAATATCACCAACTAGAGATCCAAATACAACACATCTATTGTCAAATCTAAGACCTAATAATGAGCATTCTAGATTTATAATAACAAAATATACATAAAATATACCTCTTCCAACCCCTACACTCAATATACTAACTGTAGCATCAAAAATTGTCACCCTTAATGATTTCACACTAGGTTTTGCTCTCCACTATGTGTTTGGACATAATTATGCATCCACTTTCCTAAATATACATTTAACTACTTGTTATAAAACATTTATCAAAAAATAAAACATGGGAAATCAAAGTATGCATTTAATATTTTTCCCCTAACACTTTTGATCTCCAAAAATGGTGGATCTAATCTAGGAAATATTGCACCCTAGACCACCTATTTTGGATCCAATTTTTAATATGTCGGCGTTAGTAATTTATTATTTGAAATTCAAATTTTAAGTTTTGACTATTGAAATTTCATTTTTTGAGAAATTAGGATAAGTGCGTATAAATGCCTTGTCATTTTATCATTTGAAATGCTAAGGAGAGCTAGAAAATATATTGAGAAAATTGAAGATCTTAAAATTAGTCAAGGGAAGTCAAGGGAAGAATTATAGCAGTATTATATAATTTTCATCATTCAAGTTCAATCTTGCAAGACATCAAGATGAAGGAACTAATTATGTGCAAGGAGTTATCATGATCAATCATGCCAAATTATGAAGATGTATTGAGTTATCCTCTACATGTTAGTTGCAATAATCTATTGTGTTTAGAATCAAATTTTTGTAGGTCTATCAAGAATTCAAGGAATCCATTCATCAACATCAATAAACTTGTGCTTGACATCTCTTCATCAAGGGTTTTCACATCAAGAGAACACTATCATTTGTCATTCATCATTTTAGTCAATTATTATTGTTTTATCCTCTAACTGGAATAGGGTATGCTCTCTTGATTATCATCAGTCATTATACGTGGAGGTAGGAATACCCACACAGGGTTTGACTTAGGCAAGCCCCTATACAACATAATGTTTTACCCCATTTTTGTGTGTGTTGGTCAAATTTGAAGGTTTAAGCCAATGACAATCTAGGGAAGTAGAGTGCATACTTACAATCCAAAATTTGCATAACTAGAGAAGTAGGAGTTCAATAGGGCATGGTTGTGCTCTAGACCAACCAATTCAAGCTAAATTTTATAGTGCAAGCCTCTTTATTGTCACTTCTTAGATCTAGGTCAATTTTGTAACTTTATGTTTTCATATACCAATAAATTATAGTTTCATATCTAAGGTTATATGTCGAATTTCCTTTTCAAATAACACCTCAAATTTATTGTCCACACAACACATCACAAACATAAATCACTAGGGGATTGGCTCTCCATTATGGAAATGCGTCAATCATGAAAACCCTAGTCCATTTATGTTAAATGTTTAGTAAGTGAAAATGGGATATCTAATCTTAGTTATCCTAATTAGATCTAGGATCACTTTTCCTAAGAAATATTTTGGTCAACCCGACATATCCTACACATGTAATTTTTCTAATAGGATCTAGGATCAATTTTCCTATGAAGCATTAACCTATTATAATTATGTACATGGGTACCTAACATGGCCTCATAGTCAAGACACATCCTTGCATCATTTGCATTGGTTGGTTCCTCCCTAAGTCGCACTTAAGGGGGGTGTTGGTGTGAATAAGGGGTTTTTACCTAGCTATTTCACCTAGTAGGTCCTATTTACTTGTTAATTTTAATCAGGCCTTTGGAATATTTCTAGAAGTCTTAGTTGGCATTAGGTCTTATATTATCTTATACCATTTACTTCTTGTGTATTAGGTTTTTTTTTTTTTTTGGTCTCATGACATACAATTAAGAGACTTGTCATGATATTGTATAATTCTATGTCTCGCCTTGGCTATATAATGAAGGGGTTCACATGTGTAAACCAATTATCATAATCCAATTGTCATCTATCTTTTATATTTTTTGATAGAATATCAGTATTCTCTCATAGTTGATTTCTCTTATACTTTCATAGAAGTTCCTAGATCTTGGGTGGCTACAATCTTCAACCAAATATTACATGTTATAGAACATTCTATACAAAATCTTACAATCCTATATATAGTGTCATTTTATTTTGGCATATATAAAGTAGTTTTCTACCATATAGTACTTTTATGTATACCAAATTCATCAAATTTATATAATAATAATTCCCTCCATTATTTGACCTTATTAATTTTATTTTTGATCTGTTTAATTTTAGAAAGTAAATTAAAATATTTAAAATTACTTAAAAAATATATTTATACTTCAAGAAATAAATCTAGCTTTTATATGAGCAGTTGTGAATAAATGAAATATAGTAGTAACATATTTTTATTTAAACAACATTCACTGGATAAAAATATCATTATGATTAACTTCTAATAATATGTGTACTCTATTGTTACTAGAATTAAACTTTACTATGTTTATCAAGCATATAGTGTTCTAAAAATATAAAAATTGAATAGAGCAATTAGAAAAAATATCCACCATATTTTTATTTACGAGAGTGTCAATCCCTTTTCCACAAATGTTACCTATCATGTTTTAAATCAACATACATACTTCAATTTTTTAATTATATACTTTGAGTTATAATAAGTAGATATATTAAGCTTGAAAAATATCCTACATTGAGATCCCCTAAGGTACCACTAGATTCCCATTATCCAATTTTCAATTATTATTATCAAATACGAAATACTCTCCAATATCATTTATTAACTAATTATGTTTCAATCATAGAATATACACCACATCTATGAGAAATTTCACTCTCTTGTCATTAAACATAATTTTTACCTATCCTCTCCTTATAAAAATTTAGGTTAAATATAAGACACAAAAATAATTAACCACCATTCATCAATAGTGATGTTAGCTATAACTATACTTCAATTGAGAGGCAGAGTGGACAAGATGCATAATAAAAAACTAGAAAGTTCAAATAAAAATGCAATCCTCTAGCTATGCCGAAAAGTAATTTGCCAAAAAAGAAATAAAACCTTAAAGCCTGTCTATTCCTACCATAGAAAACTCTTCCTATGACAAATAGATATATTAACTTAGTTGTTTGTCAAGAATAGATAAACTCCAACAGATACGATAACCTAGAGAGAATGTTTTCCATTTAACATTTATCTTAATGCCCTCATCATTGACTATGTTAACCAATGCCCTACAAACCAACCACGTCTCCCCTGCATCCTAATTGCTATCATGGAAACTCATTAACATTGTTAAAACCCTAATTGCCAATTGTCAAGAAAAATCTATAGCATGGTAGGGAAAATGTGATGGCAATTGTCTAATCACTACAAAAATCCCATTGGCATCTATGCAGTCCCTTGCCTCTTGAAACTAGAATCAAATTCTAAAATCCTACAGCCATCTATCGATGCCAATAACAAGCCACCAAATCCTTGAGGAGTTAACTAGTGAGCACATTTCCCTACCCAAGTAATCATTTCTAAATAAAACCTAGAAAAATCTAAATTTTGATTGGCCACTACAACATGCAATAATCACATGTCACTATTTGAAGGCTTTGCAAGAGTTCTTGATAGGAACTAATAAGTTATCTTTTTCCTCATTAAATAATATATCATTAGAGGAATATTTAAAAGATTTTGTCCTATTCTACAATTCTTTATTACATAGCCCCATTTTCTATATATTCAACATTTAGGTTTGTATTATTCCCAAGTTTCTAGATCATCCTTTGAACTTAGATATCACCTTATTCCTATTTTTCTTACAATATTTTTCCTTAGGTTGACAGCATACTTACATTACATCATTAGAAACCTCATCAATAGAGTTTCACCTTTTTTTGTTTAATAATAAAATAACAACAAGGACATCCATTTTAAAATTAGTAGTAGAAACATTGAATACAACAATTAACTTATCCTTAGATATGGGTAAAAATTAAAATAATAAATTAAAGTTATCCTCATCTTCTATATTAACACTAGTACTACATAGCTATCTTAAAAAATGACTAAAATCATATAAATGATTGGCTATAGAGTCCTCTTCCACATTTTTTAAAGAATGCAATTTCGAAAAACTTGTTTATGAGAGCCTTATTTTAATAGAACTCACTGATTCTCTACTAGAAATTTAAAGTGGTGGTTTCCTCTAAGACATTCAAGAGAAAAAAATCTACAAGGCACAACCATGTGGTTCTTCATGCCATTTTATCTACCTTACTCCACTATTCACATTAAACATCTTTAGGATTAGATTCTATTGTCACATCTTTGTATTGATCTATATCTTCCAATAGATCCTTCATTATTAGTTCTCATAGCTTGAACATGAGGGCATTGAGTTTTACAATCTATACTCATTACTTTCCATGGCTTCTCTAACCACACCCATATTTGCAAAATCACTAGAATCATACTTCCAATACAACCACAAAAATCTACAACACTATAAGAAAGGTGTTCCCTTTTAAATGAAACCATAAGTTTGATATAAAAAATTACTAATAGGATATAATTAAAATGTTATCACAATAGAAGCCATCACACCATATTTATGTCTAGAAACCCTTGTTTAAACAATTCTACCACCAAAAAGGCTCAACTTAAGTTAATCTTAATAGAGTATACACCAATACATTTCTTTCTTCCTATAATAACAAACAAACAATGTAAGAGTATCTAAACAATAACTATACAATCCACGATAACATGCTTCCATTATATAAAAATTATGAAAACTAGAAATCACTAGATAAGATGTAGAATTAAGTCCAAACCATGTGCTATGGCAAGAAATCTAACACCTCTATGGTCATGGTCGAACATATCTTGGAGTAACATAGAAATCCTCTTATGAATCTTACGCCTCTCACACTTTTCTTGCACATCATAAAGATCTATGCCCTAAAAACTCTATGAAGACATTCAATGTTTTTGTCATAAACATCAAATTGGAAAGATATTTCATAACTCTCAATTTTGACTATTGCAAATTACAATGTAATCTCCTACTCAATGTCTTCTTACACATTATTCCAAATATTTTTGAGAATAACTAATAAATAAATAATATATTATTTTCAGATGGACATTTCATTTTGTCCACTCCAACATATAAAAATAATACATTATTTATCATCTACATTTGAATAATTAAATATAATTAACCAAAATATAAAAAGTATAAGATAAATATTACCCCTCAAAAGAAAGATAAAGAAAGAAGATTGATTAGCTAAGTATACGGAAGCCATCCATATTTCAGGTTGTGCTATTAACACGTGGGCATCCCATTTAATTAGCAATGCCAACATACAGTCCAAAGATTTATTCTGCACATTCTCTGAGTTTCTCACTGTTTTACATGTACTTGACAAGTTAAGATAAGCAGTCAATTTGTTCTCAGAGTAGATAAGACTTTTGTACGATATGTATTATTTAAAGCAATAACATTCTTAAATGTTTAGAGACTCGGTACTGAGGAGAAATTGTAAAATATGGAAAACCTCCTGTTTTATTATATAATATCATTTACAATAATGATACAATAGCTATCATTTATGCAGCTAATACAGTTATCGCTAACGGAGGATACAAAATAAGGATACTGAGATTGCGCAATATTAGTAGACAGAAGCCTTTTTCCCTGAGACTAGTGTAGAGAGATTAATTGGGTAGATAAAAGATGAATTTCCGCTCCAAATCTGCTGTGAAAACAAGGCATAAACCTTTTCAGTGGGATGTACCTTATCCCAGAACACATATGCATTTGTATCATTGCAGAACAAATCCTTTGGAGTCGTCTCTCCACAGTCTACTTGTGCATTAAACAGTCCCGATCCACAGCATGCTGACTTTGTATATTTGAATCCTGCAACACACAATTTACATACTGATTTTCAGTAACTCGATCGCTGAAAATCTGAGAAAGGGGAAATCATATGTTTTAGGGACTCGTTAGGAGTGTAGCTTACCATAGGCTTCACCGTTTTGAATTATGTTCATGAGATAATCATAAGCTTTAAATTTTATGATGGTTAATCCAGATAGCTTTTGGGTAAGGTGAGCCACATGTGACTTCAAACCAGTGTTATACGCCACAAATAGCTGGTTCGCAGTCTCCAGACATTCACCATTGTTTATAAGTCTGCAATAAGGATTACATCCTAAAGCTGGAATATCCACTACACGGACTTTCTTTGCCCCCGCCCGATAAAGCCTCTGTCAAGTCACATTCCAATAAAATATGATTCTTCTGAAAAATTATTGACCTTGTTTTGAATAATTTGCAAACTGAGAATTCTAAAACTTGCAGCAATGTGACGAACTGTTGAGGAGTACTGTTTTGGCTAGTGTCGCTGAGCATGTCGGAACCAATATCGTTTGCTCCAATCGAAATGCAATATATAGATTTGCTAAGGTAGGGTTTCGCTTTTGCAGCTCCAGATGGGTACGTCTTCTTCAGGAATAAAGAAAAGTGTTCGAACTGACCTACTTGGTCACTCATTGGGATAATATTCTGTGAGATTGAAGATGATCACAAGGAAGAAGGAAAAGTTTTAGTCAAACTTGTACAGCAATATAATGGCAAAATAAACCACATAATCTTGTTGTGCTCTAACTAAATCTTTACGACAAAAGTCGACTACTCTTGAACAGGAGTAATAGTGAAGGGTCTAAATAAAAATATTTTTATCTTTTTGAAGTGTTTTGAAGAAAGCAAAGAGAGGAGAAGAGAAAAGACCTCATCAGCTGCTGTAGAGTCAAGCAATCCACTATCTCCTGATGCGAAATTTATCCCTTTTATCCCTTTGGTAAAATTTTCCTTTGGCTCCAGATATGGAGGGCTAAAGGGAAGCCCCAAGTAGGTAGCTGCAGCCACAATTATACAGTACACGATGCACTTAGTGATATGCGTTGGTATAACAATAAAGTTCAAAGAAATGAGTAAGAGAAGTGGACTAAAATATTATTTGTAAATTATTTCTGATTGACTTCATATTATTCTAAAATGGTAAGAACTTATGTCTTGTTATGCATACTCTATATACTTTTCAGTGCTTAAAAATAAAAGCAGCAACTAAATCTGTAATGTATTATTTCTGATTGACTTCATATTATTCTAAAATGGTAAGAACTTATGTCTTGTTATGCATACTCTATATACTTTTCAGTGCTTAAAAATAGAAGCAGCAACTAAATCTGTAATGTTAAATGATACAAAATCAGCTTTCTCAGGATAGATCCCACGATCATATTGTTGGGAAATATGTTATGGTCACAGGTTCAATATCTTTGAATTTATTTCAGATTAATAGAATGTCGTTTATATATTTGGTTTAAATAATACATTCTAAGTTTTGATTTGTTTGGGTGGTTTGTATGAAATCAGATTAGCTTCTCCACTAGAACCCACTGATTTCTGATAAACCACCTAAACAAGTCAAACAAACAATAGAGTGTGCTATTTAAGCCTAACCAACTCATATAAATAGAAGTTATAATGATGATTATAATGATTCTTATTAAGATCTAAATTCCACCAAATATTGATCCCTCCATTAAAAGTAAATGAATAAAATTATAAAAATAAAAATAAAAACTGGTACAAACCGAGAAAGTCGAAAGTGGTGCGGCCATTGGTAAAGCGACCAGTTGGGTAGGGGAAAAAGGAAACGCCGTAAGGAATGGAGTTTGCAAGCGCTGTACAGTTTGGGACGCAATTATTAGTCCCTGCATCTCCTAAGGAATCTCCAAACACAAACATGGCTGGCACGTGAGCTCCTATCTCAGCTGGTGCGAAGCAACTGATCATCCATAGCCCAACTAAAATACCCACCATATAACTCCTCACTAAAGCCATTAAGAACAAATTATCCCAACAATTCTGTTCAATCTCAACCTAAATTACTTATTAAGGAGAAAAGGCTGTTATATATAGGGCGTCCGTAAGGCTTCTGTACACACATTGAACGACCAAAGCTGACAGATGTTGATAAAATCAAACGTGTGAAATTGAATTCTTTTGATGTTGATGTCGGTAGAAAATACAAGATATTATTGTAGCCGATAGGCTTTACTGACTGTCGGCTTTCCTGCGAATAAAATTCTTCAGTACAGTCTTATAACCTTAAAAAAATTGTCGTATATCACCCCTGTTTTGCAGAGAAAAGGAAACATGTTGCTGAAACTGTAAGAACGTTGTCATATATCTATACGAAAATGGTCATTTATCACCCCTGTTTTGATGATAACAAAGAAAGCATGTAGCTGAAACTGTAAAAAACGCCGGAGTTTTAGAATTTATTATATTATCATGTCCTGAATGGACTGAAATGGGAAAGTGGTGGTTGCTAGATTGACATACAAGCGAGTTACATATTTAATTAAATTGCTTAACGGCAATTTAGGCCTTTGACGAATACAATTTTTTTTCTCCAGAGAGGCTTCAACTTGGTGGTGCATAGTTCATATTTCCATATTCTATAACATTAAAATAGAACAAGTCCATGCAGGTTATATTCTATGTGGAATAAGCAGGTCGGAAAATTGTATGATACCCTTGGCCAAAGATTTTTTAGTCAATCACTAGCTGGCAACACAAAATACCAACTACCAGCACATAGCAATCCGTTCTAACATAGAGCACTCTTTTGTCGTTGCTTTCACTACTACATGCGCTGCCTGTAGTTGATGCATGCAGCAACTCCTGCCCATCCACCACTTCCTCCTTGTGCTAGGGGCTCTGAAGACATAGGCGGGGATTCTATAATTGGCAGCCTAAATTTAAAGCCATCCCATAGCTGTGTAGTACAGCCTAATTGCCAAAAAAAATGTTCTTGCTTTTTAATATTAATATTTCGTATCAAATTTGTTATATTTAATTTGTTTTCTTTTATATGATTTTATTATAATAATAGTTATAGATATAGTAGATATATAAAACTTCTAACTATTATATGAGAGAAGTTTTTTGCTTCTTTGAAGTAGTTATAGCTCAAGCAAATCTTTTCTTCACTTTTACTTGTCTTTTTGCCTTTTGTTGAAGAATGGCACACATGGATCATAGCTGGATTGATCAGAAGTGGGGTAGTAGCTAATTGTAGAATAACTTTTTAACAAAAGGATGGTCTTAAGTTAAGTCTTTACTAGTTCATGGATAATGTTCGACATAGTATTAGATCCAAACCAAGGTTAAGAGCCTTGAACACCTGTAGTGTGGTTCAAAGGGGGTTGTCAAAGAATTAGCCACATCTAGAGCATAAATATAATGGTTAGAAGTGGGCTAGAAGTTCATTTTAGAATATATAGGGTCATTAAAGGTGTACGGAACAACAAACAAAAAAGACACGATAAACAATATAAAGTTAAAAAACCAGAATTGTGGATAAAAATTCCACAACATAGTATTCCTCTCTATTTGTCTCACTTCTCTCACGCTACATGATAAAATATTACATTTATAGAGTTCTTCATTTCTTCACCTTTTAGAGAATGCTTAAAACAAATATTAAAATATTACAAACTTTAGAGAGAAATTAGCTTTTTTCTACAAGAAAAAAGGAATGTTGTTAGATGCTCACATCAATACGCTAACCGTCTAGGGAAGATAAGAGATTTACAATTTATGAGAGAATATTTACAAAATCTTTAGTTGACAAGAGGTTGTTAGAAATAAATGAAAGTAGTCGAGAATCACTACTACATTAGAAGGGTTTTAAGACATTAATTTAAGACAAAATATTAATTTTGTCTTAAATATATATTTTATGTTTAAATTATATTTTTAATTTTTTAATTGTCTTAAATTAAGACAATAAAAAAAAATCTAAAATAAATTTTTATTTCCCTCTCTTCTCGTTCATTTTCCCTCTCATTTGACATGCGTTTTCCATTGTAAACCACATATATCCCTCCTTCGACATGCATTTTCCACTATAAACCCCATGTATCATTTTCCCTCTCTTCACTTTCGGGTGTCATTTTTCCACTCAATCAAACCCTTGCATTTCACTACAAGAGAGGGTTTGGTGCCACCATGGTTCGGTTCCTTGCACCATTATTTTTTAATCCATCACATTAAGGACATGAATAAGTAAGCACAAGTAATCATGTAGCAATGGAGATGTGTGGGGTCTGAAGAAAGAAGACATTTTTCTATTCATGGAGGTCTGGAGTTCGAGTTTTGTCACAACACTTGGAAACTAGAGGTGCACATGTTCCAAGATCCATCTTTTCTTCCCATGGCTTGTGTCGTAATCTATTCATTATACAATTCTCTTCATTTTATTTTGAACTGATATGGATTGTATTGTATAAAGCTCTGAAAGCTATGCAAGGCTTCAATTTATGCTCTTTGCTTTTGTTGCTTTGGTCTTTGCCCCAATCTCTGTGTTTCCAAGTAAGTTGCCTGGAGTTTATATATTTATTTTTGTTTTTTTTCATGCCATGTAATCTATGCTTTTAGGATATGGTTTGATGTTTTGTGATTTTGTGGTTTGCTGAAAATTTCAGAACCAATTAAGGGAAAAGGAAAATGATGTGGAAATGGCAATACCTATTGTTTATGGAACAATATTCTTCTGGTTGGGGAAAAGGGTAGATGAGTGAACATTTCCTTTTCTAGGAGAAACATTTTCTTAATATTTCTTTTAAATTTGTATAAAATATAGTGCTTCCCCTTGCCAATCTCATCAATGCATTTTTTTCTGGGATTGAGCACTACAATAATCTTTAATTTCTTTGTTTTGAACAATGTGATAGATTAGATAATTTACAATTTATATGCGTAAGCATGAAGGATGCAATGAGAATTTTATGTGTGGATTTATTATTACATTTTCTAAAAGTTTCATGTGTCTTAGGCACTGGTCACACTCATAAATGGATTGTCTATATTCGTGGGATAACAAATGAGTATATTAGCATTACAACTAAAAGAGTTACCTTTGAGCTACACCCAAGCCTTAACATTCCAATCAGGATTGTTGAATATGCTCCATTTGAGTTGTCTAAAATTGGGTGGGGTGAATTTTAGATAAAAATGACTATCGTCTACCACAGTGATGTAGCAGAAAAGCAACTGGAGATGTATGTTAATTCAATGCAACTCATGATTACCAACTATACATTCTTTTTCATTCCAGACATAGACTCTGTTATATCTCAAATATCCATTTTCAAAAATCAAATGAATTTCCTTCTTATAAGCAAATATCATGAGCTAAAGTTATATCCTGAAGATCATTCTAGACCACCAACAACAAAGAAATCACTGGTTGTTGAATCATATGATGGAATTCTTTTTACAAACCCTTTAGAAGCTTTCTATTTGTGGGCTCGTGATCATCCAGTTGTTGTTGTATCTGAAATTTATTCTGGTTTGAGCTTGACACCCCCTTCAAGTTGGTCGATCCTTTCATTTGATGTAACTTTTAGAACAGGGGAGAGAAAAATAGAAACATAATAAAATGGCAACCACAGATTTAGCACATTATATTAAATGATCAATAACATTAAATATATTATATCCTATAACAGCTCTATGGAGCTGGACTCTGCTAAAGAGTGAATAACCACATTACATCTGCCTCTAGTTATAGAGGTCTTTGGAATTTTCCAGAATACAGAATAGTAAAATCAAATGCATAGAAAATGGTCTACAGGTCGATGAGAGGTCGGTGGCAGAAGAGTCTGGAAGTTTGATCACATGGGAGAAATTACTTGCCAACACTCCCCCCTAATTTCTACCATGAATTTCATTACATTCTTAGTCTCTTTCACTGATGTTGTAGCATCTAAATTTTTTGAGATCTAGCGATCGAACCTAGGAAATCCCATGTTGTAGTTGAGATGCTCTAACCACAAGCTCTGGTACATTTGGTTACCAGTCCATTGGCGGTTCAGGTGCTCAACACTTGTATTTTCTCAGCATCTCCCATAGAGTCACACTACTGGTGCTCAGGGATCCTAGTAGGCTCTTGACATCTGTCACAAGTGGTGACAGGATCACCTCCAAAATCTTTCTTAATTTCCTCCTAATGTCTATCACAAATGGTGGCAGGATTTCCTCCTCAAATTCATCTGACACTTCCTTGCTTCGATCAACCTTGCTTCAAGTAGCTTGGATCTTCTGACAGCAATCTCTGATAATCTAAAACTGTGGTGGATTTCTTTTACACAAAAAGTGATCAGAACTCCTTCACGGCTTCCTTAAAAAAATAGACTTCTTTTGTGACTGGCTGCGGCCTTTGTCTTGAGCGGCAATCTCTATTCTCTTCTCCTGAGCAACGGCGGAAACAAGCAATCTTTCCTACTTTCACCAGTGATTCTTTGACTTCAAGCAGCTCCCAGCCAACACGATTAACCAAGCTTTGATAACTTTCATCACTAATTTTTTTTATCCTCACCTGCACTCTTCCTCAGTAACTTGTCTTTCTCTTAAAAGCAGTGGCCTACTATATTCAGACTAGAAGACTCCCTCAAATCTCTTTGGGCTCTAATACCACTGTTAGAACAGGGGAGAGTAGAACAAAAATAGAATAAAGTGGCAACCACAGATTTAGCACATTATATTAAATGATCAATAACATTACATATATTATATCCTATAATAGCTCTACAGAGCTGGACTCTGCTAAAAAGTGAGTAACCACATTGCATCTGCCTCTATTTATAGAGGTCTTTGGAGTTTTCCAGAATACAGAACAGGAAAATCACATGCATAGAAAATGGTCTGTAGGTTGGTGAGAGGTCAGTGGCAGAAGAGTCTGGAAGTTTGACCATGTGGGAGAAATTACTCGCCAACAGTAACCCAAGGATAATGGTATTTTACTAATTTCAAATTTTTGAAATTTAGAAATAGATTAACACTATTATTGCCTGCTATGAATTTTAGCATTTATTATTCCTATTGGCAAAGTAAGAGATGCTTTTTGTTTTAGGGATTGCGAATGATAATTCTAGTGAGAAGAAAAGAGGGGATAAAAAGGAGCATTCCCTAAGTCAGTGGTTCTTGTGACATTCTAAAACTGATGAACTAGCCCAATTAATTGTAGCACAGCAATAGGTAAGCCACTATAGTCTTGGCTCAGAAATTTCAGTTATATTCACATAGTCCATGACTAGGAATTGATGACCTTTTGACATTGAAAAGGAAAATTTATAAACTTAATCTAAATGAGAGGGGGTATCAAATATCATTTACATAAATTGAGGGCTAACAGATAAAATACCATAAACATTTAGAATTTATCCTAGATAGTGGAGCTGTGAATTGCTAAATGTACACAAATACTTCAAAAAATGAAATAAATAAATAAGGTGCTTAGCTGGAATTCTAATGTAGATATGTTGTGAGAGATGGCTAAAGATGATTCATTAGTGTTCAAAAAACTTAGTGATGCCTGGACAAATGCTTTGGAATCTGTGAACTCATTGCAGGTCATTTTTTAACTACAGGATCAACTGCACAATTGTGCAAGTGTGGATCCGATCTAGATGTGCAGATTTGATCTCTTTGAATATTCAAATGTTTGCTATCAATTTGTCATGAATTTCTTTGTTTGCTGATGCTCTTCCCAAAATATAGTAAGTTTTTTTCAACCAGATTTATTCACAAAAAGTATTATGAATGAGATGCATTGCAAGTCATTGGCATAAAGCCTATAAAGGATTATTTGTATAGAATATAAAAGCACAAGAAATCTAGCAAATATAGCAAACTAATGATGCTCCTTACCCCCGTTACCCCCAACTCAATTCTTACGAAAGAATCGCGTCAGGGGAAGGAGCATGAAACAAATAAAATGGGAAGGTAAGGGGAGCAAAACATCTAAGAAAACTAAGGACAACTTTAAATAGTGAAAAAATATATTGCAATTTTTGGTCAATCTTTCAACTTTAAGTGAGAAATCTGAGTACAAAAATACCATTCAAGAATTACACTATTTTTTAATTTATTATTGCCAGCTAGATATAATCAGTTCAGACATACATTAAATATTGCCTCATATTTTAAAAAAAATATTTTAAAGGTCATTGTGCAGAGGTTCGCCTCACTTTTGTTTAATCTCTCTTTGCATAGAGAGAGTTTATTTTTTATTGTTTTAATTTATTCATAACCATGCATAATATCTAAAGTGTTTATTGCACAAGTATAATATGTATGATAAAAGCTGCTATTAAAAGCAAACTCAACAATAGAAAAATGGTTGCACTGTGTCACTTTCAAACCAAGCATCATAATAAAAATGTAGATTATGCCCATACCGATGTCGTGGATCAATCTGCATACACAAAAAAAACAATCGATATAAGACATCATGTGGCATCTATCATTCAATGCCATCTTAAGTAAGCATTTAAAAATCCATTTTGTTTCCTACTTTCCTCCATCATCTCATTCTCACTAAATCTTTTTTCTTGAAGACTGGCCCCAATAGAGTCTAGTGTGGAAGGAATGCAAAGGATTAGTGAATTGTTGTGTCTATTTTCAATTGGGCAGTCCACAATCCTAATTATATATGAGTGAATCTGTAAAATGAGAATCCAAAGTTTCTTTGTTCTAATGTACCTAACACAAATAGAAAATAAATAGATATGAAATTTTCGGCAAGCTTGAGAGAAATGAAAGGAAATGATAAAATTGGAAAGTGCATGAAATTCAAATAGTGTAAAAGTACTTTGGCAAATGAACTAGCTAGTGGCTATAACATGGAAAAATTCCATATTTGTGATCAAGTGAGTTGTATACCTGATATAAAAATGATGGTCTTTAAGCTCTGTCTTCTGACTTTTACTTTCTTTGGTTTGACTGACTTCAAAATTATCGGCATAATTTTTGGGGCAGTAATTGCTTTAGGCTTCATCATGTGTTTTTCATTCATCTTTATTAGAGAAGTAAATAGAACCAAGAATAGATCGTTCAAAACGAATGATGGTACAGGTAATAAAAACTGTACCTTTCTCCATTTATGCCACATTTCATACTCCAATGTAGTCTGTGAATGCGTCGACAAGTGCATTGACACAAGTGGGTTAATGGGACAACATTGGGGAAATTGATTGGTTTAATATTTAATATTGTCCAAATGTAATTTATTATTTTGGACAATTAAATATTAGCTATTAAGTTAAATATTAAGTTAAATATTTTGAGGCTTGAGAGAGGCATCAAAAATTGGGTGCCCACTTATCAAGCTGGGATCATACAAAAGGTGAAAAATTGGTCATTGGCAAGCATTTTGACATGATATTTTTTCTCACATTACAGATTTGCAGAATACTTCTTCAATGGACAAAACCCCATTGGAGTAGAGGTTTTTGGACAGAAACCCATAAGCACCAGTGAATAGAGGACGAAGAACCTTTGCTCATAGGAGGAAATCTCATCCAGAGCTTGCCTATTGGGCTGAAAGAAATTAGAGAGTTTGGCAATTTTCAATGTTGGTGTGCAGGATTGTTCTTTTCATAGTTTGAGTTGTTTTTCTATGCATTTTTTATTGCATGTAGCTACATGTTACTTTAGGTGTTTTTTGCATCCATCTCGAGCTCTACGTCAGATTTGGCCATCTGGGTATTCTTGGATTTGTTTATGTAGTGTTGCACATTGTCTTGCACATGTGATACTTCAATATAGTAGTGAGGTTTGCATTGTTATTTGGGGATTGTATTTTTGCATGTTTCTGCTGTTATCTCCAAATTATTAGACCTTTTTTTCAAACTATTTACATCAGAAAAAACAAATAAAAATATTTCGTGGTGATTCTAGTGCTTTTGACTCCATTTGGTATTTGGCAGCTTTGTGGGTTTTTTTGTGGGTTTGATTATAATTGCTCCAGATTTGAGATTTTTGTTGTTGATGTCAAGGCTGTTATGACAGTCCAAAATGATGTAAAATCCATTTAATATCTGTAAAAATCAATTTCATTAATTTCTTGGAAAAATTGTGAAGTTGGGTGTTTGACTAGCTCGCTAGTCTATGTGATTTATGTTAAATTTGAAGAAGTTTCATAAATTTATTCCAAAACTAATTTTAATTTGAAATATTTTAGTTTGGCACATTACATGCTTTTCTCTTCAAACTTTTTGTAATTTGTGATATGTTCTCGTTTTGTACTTAGATGAATAATGATACATTAATGTGATATATGTGAAGAACATAGTTTACCATAATGTTTATTTCTTGGCTGTGACATTTGATGCGTCTTCTTTTTGACATTAGGTTTTCATTTGGATATACATAGACAAACTAAAGATTACAATTTTCATTTATGTTAGTAGTTGTTGCCAAACTACCTTGCCAGCACTAGGCAGGAACTACTTTGCACTGCAGCTCTTGTTGATTAAGTTGATCTATAACAGACTTCAAAGCAGTGTTATGTGCCACGGCCAATTGATTTGCAGCATCCAAACATTCTCCATTCCCTGATACCAGTATGCTTACTGGAATACATCCTATAGTGGAAATGTCGAATACAAGGAATTTTCTTCCTCCAACACGATAAAGCCTCTGCCAATTTTAGAAGAAAACATATAAGTTTTCTCACTACTTGTACTGTAGAAAAAAGTACCCTTTCTTGACATGAGATTAAATAGAATTAATGAGGCCCTAATCTAGTGTTGTGAGGCATTTTATGTGTCCACACTAGGTCTTGGACCCTTGCAAGCCAAATAACATGTGTTTATTAACGTCTTGTAAAGGTGTTGTGAAGTCTTGTAATAAGCTTTCACGTTTTTCTTGACTTAATTAACCTATTTCTTCCTAATTCAACATTATAATAACATTATTTCATCAATCTAGAAGATTCTTATTGCAAACTTAATGAAAAATTAGTGTGGTAGTGTGATTTTCCCATTCACATTAATTCTTATGCATTTCTAGGCTATGTGGACCTAATTTTAGTGTTGTAAAGTGCATTAAATCACACTTTCACATTGATTTATGTATCCCAAGCCCTATTCAACATTTACATCATCAATGATGGACCCTATTTTACCCATATTGTGCATCCTGAGGCTTTAATTGATCAAACACCTGACAAGATAGCATCTAAATCTTATTTCCTGTCTCCTAAGCTTCCTAGGTGTCATAATGGCCCCTATGGGACCCATTCGCCATGCTTGGGAATGGGTCCCATCTAGGTGGGACCCATTCGCCAAGCATGGTGAATGGGTCCCATATGGGCCATTCCAAGTGGGACCAATTCACCATGCTTGGTGAATGAGTCCTATCTAGCCCCATTTTGACCCTTGAGCAGGAAAAGTGAAATTTAAAGTTTATTTTCACTTCATGTTAGCCTGTGATGTATAATCGGATACTAAGGCATAGTTGACTATAAATAAGCATTTTTAACCTCATTTTATGTGCATATTATCTCATTATTAGTTCATCATCTGTCTTCTATCACAAGTCAAGCAAGCTAAGGTTTCTTCATTAGAAGTCTTCAAGTTAGAATTCTAAAGCATTCAAGGGATGATTTCACATGTATTGCTCCAAACATCCAAGATCAATCATCATTTTCAAGGTAATATACTCCATTTTTTCATGCTTCATTCCTTTATTTCATTAATTTGGTTTAATTACCTAAATGAGGTTTGACCAAGGCAAACCCCCATCCCTTAACAATCAACAATCTCTCTTCTTGTGTTGTTTGTATGCAAATTTAGGTCCTTTGGAAGCTTGAGAATCATTGAAGATTTCATTTCAAAGTAATCCAAGTCTTCTTCCCTCCATTCAAGTCAAATCATCAAGAAAAAGTCTTATTCAAACCTGATTCTGACAGTTTCAGAAGTGAAGACCTATAAGAGGCAGAATTGCAGATCCAACTCCACAGAAACTTCCTCTAATTTTCCAAATTTATGTAGGTGGACTAATTCAACACCCTTGGTGAATGAGTCCCACCTATAGGCCTAAAAATTGACTTTCTAAGATTTCAACTCTTGGCTGTCAAAAATTAGTTCTCGACACTTTTTCACCAGTCAGAGGACTGATTTGCCACCCTTGGCGAATGAGTCCCATGTGAAAAAAAAATAAAAATGATCAGCATTCCAAACATTCTAGAAATCTCACACATCATCTAGGTGCACTATTTTTTCATCCATTCCTTTCTGTTTTGCATATTTCTTTCTATATTTTCATATTTCATAGTTTTTGCATATCACACTGTGTTTTCAAACAAGGCATAAATCTTAGTTTTTCTTGCATTTTAGATCATTTCAATCAATCAATTGCATTTAGTTTAGTTATTTTACATCATATCACATCACACATGTCCTTAATTGAATGTACATCTAGCTTTTTAGGATCTAAATCTCTCTCTTTCTAGGTGAAAAAATTAGGAAAAGAGCAAGCATTTCAGGTCCTAAAATCTATGTTACACTACTGAGACAAAGTAATTGTGAATAGAGAAAATTTTTCATGTAAATAGCTGCAATATAAAGTGTATTGGAGAACTTACTATTATGTATGAATGAAAGTTAGCCACCAAAGAAGTAATGAATTGTTCAGTGGTGGTTGTATTTTGGAATGTAGCATTGGATAGGTAGTTGGAGACATCATTTCCTCCAACTAAAATACAATATAAGAAGCTAGCTAGGAAATATTTGAGTTTTTTCAATCCAATATACTTATGGATTTCTTTTGTCCTCATCAAATATTCAAATTTTTGAATTTGGGTACTCTTGGAGACGATGTTCTGCAAGAGTAAAGAAACCTAATCATATCAGAGAGTGAATGCATCCATTTTCTTGTCTATGCATCTAACATTGTTGAGTATCCAAGGTCTTGAGTAGATTTTTAATTTTTATGGTGTTTAATCATGATCTCCTACTTTTAGGTAAACATCAATCCTTTGTGGTAACAGAAAAACTCTATACTTTAAAACTCATGGACTTTATCAATGGATAAATATATATGGGAATGTTTACCATTTAGTTTATCTAATTGATATATTAGACATTAACCTATGGGAGATGAAAATTATCATCCATTCATGAGTAGAAAAGGTTAGCCTTTGTTAGCTTGTTCGAGAATACCATGACAGATATACAGTGACAATTGAATAAGGTCTACGCAATAGTCAAGAAGGGGCAAGAAAAGATCAAACACTGAGAGTAAATGACGACAGTAGCATCTAAGGAAATATTATAGTGTTATGTATCCCTTTAGGCTGTTCAGGAAGATTGTATAGAAAAATGATGACAACAGTGATAAATCATTCAAGATCATCGTCAACATGAGATGATAATATCGTGAGGCAATCATATTCAGATGGTGTAAGGTGGAAAAGACAGTTGATAATGATGCATTCATTATTCGACATAAAATGCAGCTACAATTCCATCGAGCATGTCTGATAAGAAGTGAATAAAGGGTTTCAATGCATTGGGAGAAGACCATCAGGGTGAATGAATAAGGCAGTCTTATACCCAAAACATAGTCACTTGTTCATAAAGGAAGGTACAATGATGGTCTACAACATCAAAAGGATCTTGATAACCACCTAATAGAAGACAACCATAAAAGAATTTTGATGGATAGTCATTTTTAAGTGATTGGGACAGTTTTAACCACAATTTTACAAGGACAAAGATATTTTTTGGGCAGTCATCATTCATGGAAGGTGATCACTAATGTGACAATGGAATGAATATAATGGAGTTTCATTCTTCAAGACATAAAACAATGACATACTAGAGCATCAAAATGACCAAAATATATAAAAAACCATATGGATGGTCCAGTCTGAATGAACTAGAGGGAATCATGGCATGATGTAAGTGTTGATACAAAGGTAGATAAGAGGACAGTAAATTCCTAAAGGGTAGAATTCTAAAAGGATGATAAAAGATATAGTAGTCAAGAGGGCAATTCAAAGGAAAAAAAAAGCCAATTTTTCAAAAAGAAGGTATAGTTAAGTAGAATGGAGTCTTTTAGGCCTAGCAAAGGGAGGATTAGAGACATTTCAAAGCCAAAGGATAGTTTATACACAACCTATAATGCAAAGTCACAAGCACATTGTCCAAGGGTTTCCAAAGGTTTCAAAGGAGGGCAGTTTTCTCAATGCCAAAGAGGGATAGTCCTATACATTGAATGTGCCCTTGGAGTTTCAAATGAAGACTATTTATTATAGTGGGATAGTCATGATGCAAGGTTAAAAGAAACCAATCATCAAATGTTGATATTCCACTATGATGACCTTGTAAGAATCCTTCCATGTAATAATCCATCCATGTTTATGATAGGTGCTACTAGTTCAAAACAAGGAAGATACTTCTTGCAAAGACTTTGGCTATGTTTGTTAATGTTCCCTCTATTTTTATTTCAAGGAGATTGAAATTCACAATGGTGTAGAGGCAACAATGGATCAAGGACAGTGGTGGCATTGTTTTGGGGCAAGATAAAATATACCCTCTCAAATTTTTTTCTTGATTTTTAATTTCAATTACAATGCAACACGCACCCGTTAAGGTTAGCTCCAAAACCAAAACATTGTAGAATAGAAACTCTAACTAAGAATGTGCCCTAATACCACTAAAGGTGGAGGGGGCATGCATATGGTTAGAGGATCCCTAGGATCTAAATAACTCAATAACCAAAACTGATTACAACTGAAAGTAAAAAGCTAAAAATCAATTCCAAGAATGTTCACCAAGATCCTTCGAAGGCAAGGTGATAGCATATTGTGAAGTACTTATTACAAAACTGAAATAAACTTAGGTGGATGACAAGCCATAGAAGTTTCAAAACTAACTAATTCATCCACTATGGGGGGCATCCACTAAAGTGTGGGAATTCGTCACTTAAATATTGGGTGTGAATTGAAGTTACAAAATGTATTTTCCTCCACACTGGTGGTAAACCATCTAGGGGTTACAATGTTTGAATTTAAACACAAGTAAATGCAAAAGTATTTAATGACTAAAATAGTACTACTATTCTAAGCCTTACAATGCAAATGTTCTGCAAATTACAAAGTTTTATTGTTGTATAAACAATGCCAAATGATGAAAGATAATTTCTCAACTTGAAATCTTTTCAACTACTGAAGAACAAGCCAAAATATATTTTACTGATGAATCTGATATAAACCAACAAAGTGAGATTTCTTACCATCAATTAGTCATCAATTAACTGCTCATATCTTCACCCCAAAGCTTTTTCCTTCTTCAAATGGACTGCACATGAGCACTAGCAGCATAGTTACCCAATAAATATTGCATCACAAGGAAAGAACTAAGTGTGAAATAAAATACCAACTCACTAAAATACAGACCAACAACCATGATCTACTTATAATGATCAAATATCATTCAAATCACCTCTAATCCAACCCACCATTGTTTTTATATAAATTCCAACAAACCACAATACAAACCAGCAAGTAATAACAACATAAAAAATGCCTATTTCTCCCTCCAAAATTCAACAAATCCCATACAAATGAAAAAATACATTATCTCCAATGCTAGGCGACCAATACACATGAGAAATTCAATACAAACTAACCATAAATTGAAGGAACAACTTCCAATAATTAGCAAAAGAGATGGTATAGCCCTAAAGGAGGGTCGGCCTCTCTAATAAATTGAAGACTCTATGAAAAAAATTGTAAATGTGCCAAAGAGGGTGCCACTGGAATATGAAACAAAGGAGCCAATACCCATAAGTGAATAAAAATCATACTAAGAGTTGCATATAAAATTCTCCTTTAGCCAAATAATAACCAGCAACATTAAAATTGGAAATATCTCACCAAAACTCCACTGTAATGTTCAATATGTACTTCTCAATGAAGCACACTCTCAATCCACCATCTAGGGAACCATAGTTTCAAGCCTAAAGAATGGAGTAAATTTTCTATGCTTTCCCTTAACCGGATTCTAGATTTCAAACTAGCAGCATAACGATATCATAAACCAAAAAGATACCAAATGAGAGAGAAAAGGCCTTCTTTTATAAGTTTTTAGGTGACTCTTCAGCTTCTCCAAGTGAGATGCCCTTTCTTGATTTCAAAATATTTAATTTTCAAATTCACCTTTCCTCCTCTACAAATAAGTGTCCATATCACCTTGGCAAATATATAAAACATTTAAATGTTTAATTCCTTTTATGAGGGTATCCTAACTCAAGAGTAATGAATCCTTAGAAATATTAAATGAATAACCTGATGAAACATCCACCCTCAAAATACCCCATTTTAAAACAACTTAAGTCATTATGCTAGGCCAAGGGGTCATTAACACATTTGAATAATTAAATGATTTAAATAAATCATTTATTCAAAAATAAACCTCAAAAAGCCAAATTTCGGAATACTCAACTGCTTTGCTCAAAGTGGAAAGCTTACTGTGTTGTTTCCAACTCGGGTACTGCTAAAAATAGAATTTACTAAAAATAGTAAATTTAGGAAAGTTTCTCAACTCACTTTGCATGTTATACCATTGAGAAGCGCTCTAAAAACCCAAAAAGAAATTGCAAACCAAATCTCAAAACTCCAATGTACTAGTAAAAAGAGCAAGTTCTAGGAAAGGTTGCTAGATGAAGATGCATGTCACACAATTTTGAAGCTCTCCAAAAACCCATAAAACTTCACTAGACATGCATTATAAAATCAAACATGCAAACCTGGAAAAATGCTTCAAAACCTCAACAAGATAGGAAACCCTAATTTTACCTCTAATGAGCCTACGAACTTCTAAAAATAGGCTATCAGTCACTGAAGGGTATATAGCTAAAATGGGGACATTATAATCTACCCTTCCCAAAATTGCTTGTCCTCAAGCAATCCTAATGACTTCCCAAAACCACCATGTTGAACCAAACTAAAACTGAAAAATGATCCCTGGGTCCCAAATCAACCTAGGAGAAGGATAACACCAACTGATGTAAGCATTGCACTGTTGGATTCCAACACAAGAAATAACCATATTAGAACTAAATTGAAATGCCATGGGAATAAATTCCAAAAGGCCAACATTGGCTTCATCATCTTCAACTTTTGCATAGCAAACCCAAGTGATTCCTAGATTCCAAATCATTCTCAAGAACACTGATCTTCTAATCCACTGTGGTACTCTAATTAAAATAGTTGAATACCCAAGGTGGAGCAACATATCATGGTCCACAAAAAGCAATACATCAAACACGTCAGTGCCACCGTCCCATATTATTCTATAGAACCTTCAAACTTTGCTGACATAATTTTGATCAATAAAAAATATTTTCAAACATGCCTCTAAAACAATGCCAAACCAAGAGCAACGCTCCACACTCCATCCCTATCCAAGAGGATGCACAATGCTTCCTTTGAAGCAAACTGATTTCACTGAAAGAACTCCAAGAAATATTCTCATGTCTCACATCAAAAGCCTCAATTTGACAAATCAAATCAGCTAATAACTCGCTATCCCCAAAAGTAATGTATGAGTTGGTACCACAAAATCCACTATCAACCATCAATGAACAACCCATATCTAAAATTTGACCATATTGAATCATTCCCTTAATCATTTGTGGAAAAAATTTGGTCCAAATAAGAGGTGGAGAGGCCTGGAAATGAAGTAACTAGCTTCCTAAAAGGTCTGAAATAATCATCTTGAGATCTGATTTTTGGAAAATTAGCATCCAAAAAGACCAGAAGCAGCTGCAACATAAGAATTTTTCATCAAAATGAGCATAACTACTCATGAACCAGGCTAGTGGCACCTTTAGCAAGAGACCCCATGCCACCACAAACCAACTTTTGATCATATTTCCTTCCTAGAACACCAATTTATGATTAGAAATAAAGAACCAATGACAGAGGTAGCAAACATAAAATTGAAATTTTGACACTTATCTCTCCATCCAACCTTCTTTTATGCATTCCATTCTTCGTAAGATTATACTTGAGATCCCAAATACTAATTTTCAATTGAAGACATTTCACAACACATAAGGAAATGGTCACAACTACATTCTAAATATTATGTGTTGGTTTATCCCCAATAAAATTTACAGTATTACCTTATTGCCAAGTAGTGGAAAGATCCCAAACTAACAACCATGAAGAACCACTTCTCATACGGAGAATTTCTCTTACATGAATCCTCTAATTTTCTCATCCCATCTGAATTGATGCTTCTTGTAACTCCAAGAAATAATAAACCAACCTACATTCATTGAAGAAATTGAATCCAAAATCTTGTGACATGATTTTCTGGAAAGATTCCATGAATCCTTCATCAAATAAAATTCTAAAATCTATCACTCCAAGAGAAGATGAATATGTACTAAAATCTGACAAGAGCCTCACAAGTATCCTCATCAAATAATGAATTAAACCTTCATCAACATTCCAATAATCTTTGTGTTGATGAACTATAAGAATGTCTTCATTTCTTTGTGATCCAAGAGTTACCAATTCTTGCTAAGTGGGTGCACTAGGAGCAATAGTAGATTCAACTTCATGCAACTCTCATATGAACTCTCCAATACTAGAAGACAAACTCAGATTTCCTCCATAAATCTTTGAAGCAATTCCTTCATCAATATCAAAAAGAGGATTTACATAAACCTTATTAGCATCTTCTTCATACAACAAATTATCAAAATCCTAAAAAGCTTGTTGATGAGAAATTTAATGCTTTGATCTCTCAGGGCAGCATTCCAAAATCATATGTTTCTTGTATGAGATCCAACTCATCAAGAATTTTCTAAAGCTCCTCTACTCTTCTTTTGTTTTCTTGCTCCCATGAACATTGAACAACAATAATCTGAATTTTTGTTTCAATTAGTGTCTCATGCACTTCTTGCAACCTTGCTTTGGTAAGCTCATTCCACTCCAATGCCTTGTTAGCAATATTAACCACTATGTCTTTGTCACAGATGATTTGCAAAAGACTAGATTTAATCTCCTCCAAGGAAAATTTAATGGACTTCATGTCATCAATAGAAATGAAACATACAACTTCTCCCCTAGGCACATCATGAATCAAATGTTCTACTTGCCTATGAATTCTATAAAGTTTTGAGAAAACTTGAATACCAAATTATCAACAATGTGTGAAGTTGAGTTGCAATAATTATATGTGACCTAAGATGGTGTAGAACAACCTTGATGGATAAAGATTTCAAAGATCATTTGAGCTATACTCTTTAATTTGTCTCACATGTGATGAACATTATCCATCATTCCATCCATAGTGAAATCCAATTCCTTAGCCTTCTGCCTTAGCTTGATTTCAAGTGAAGAGAAATCTGCCTTATAACTACTAGAAACTTCACCTTCCATGTTGTCTTCTACACATGATTCTAGGAAGTTAGTCAAATCATCTTTGAAATAGGAAGTGACTATTGCTTCCTCTATCTCTTTCTCCTCTTTAGCTTGAATTTCAAACTAGCATCCTTCAGAATTGTGAAGAATAAATTCGTTGATTGAACTCATAACTCCTTCCATCCCATCTTCTTCTTCATTTGGATCTGCACTTATGGCCTCTTCATGCATCTCTGATTCATTTTTTGTTTCCAAAAGATATTTCTTCGAATCTTCAACATGAGGCTTCTTAACACAAGTCAACTCACTATTCTCTATATGAAACAAGAGTACCTCACTAGTCTTCAAAGCTTCCACTGACACATTACATTCTTCTATAGAATGCTTGGATGATTGCAAATTTGTAGATACCCCTTGAACTTTTGCAATGTATTCAAAGAGATTCCAACTTTCATCCTCCTCTTCAACTTTAGAAATCTCTTTTTTGTTCACAACAATCTTCTTCAAAAATGGTTTCAACTTATCTTCACATTGAATAGAAATTTCTTTAACTAACAAATCAGCAATGGAAGAAATCTTCTCTTCAAGTTTCAAAGCATCCAAAAGAATATTCTGGACACTTTCATGAAGACTATCAGCTTCTTTGATTATAGAGACCAGAACATTTATGAGAACTGCAAGCATACTCTCTTCTTACTCACTCCAAGTTGATGTGAAAAGATAATCAAACAAGTGATAAATCTGATTCACCATCTCCAATTCTATCAATAAGATGCAAGCACCAACTTCAAAAAATGTCTTTAAAATAGTTTCTCTTCTTAAAAACAAGCTACTCCCTATTTCATCCAAATCTTGAAAACATTCAACTGTCATTTTTAATATGATCTTCATAGTTTCATCATCATAGGGCAACTGGGGAATTACAATTTTTATTATCTCCATGAAACAAGTAGAAATCAGTAGCTTGGTTTCTTCATTAGTATGCCCCAACCAATAGGGCTGATTCAAGGAATTCACTGCAGGAGGGTGATCCCACAATAGTGGTTTACAATTTTGGCCAAAGTGGACACCTAAATTATTTTTTAAAACTAAATCTTCACATTCGTGTGCCCTATAGCAGACTAAACCATGAAGAATTTGAAGATGATGTAAGTTACTAGAGTCTCATCACATTTTTTCTATAGATTCTAAAAAATATTTTTTCAAAATTTTGGAATCAAATTTCACTTCTTTTTCCATCTCCCACGAAAATTGGTTTTTTCAAAAACAACATTTTTAGAAAGTGACGTAACCAGTATAACACATAACTTTTTTCAATGAAGGGATAAAAATTCTAATTCTTTCAAATTTAGATTCATAACTTTGATATCTAGTGCTTCCACTTGGTTAGATAGTTTTTCATTGAATATTTTTTTTAATCAAGTTTCAAAGTCAAACCAATTACAATTCAGAAATAAGTGCAACCGTATAACATAACTTTTTTTGTATATATCAAAATTCAAAAAAATTCTATTGAATCAAGGACTTCAATATTTGGTGCACTCATATTTTTCAAAAAAAAATTGATATTTGTTATTTTTCCACGTAATGCTTGGAACAAAGACCTTAATTTTAGATAAAAACCTATGTTTAATAAAACTAAAAAACAAATACATAATAAAACCAAAACATATTAAAATTATATTCATTGGATAGCTCGTTCTAAGGACCACCTGATTCCAGTTGGGTTTGTGAATATTCCTCCATTTTCATCCTCAAATCGAGCTCGGCGCCAAAATTCAACTTGTTTTGTCTCACGGGGATGAGGGACAAAGGTCTGAACCTATGGGTTCAAGCGAACTCCCCTAGGGGTTCGCTCGAACTGTTCATTCAACCCCTTCTATAAGGGTTTTGATGGCTTTTGGTAGGAAAGTATTAAGAGAGTTTGGTCTAACCTAGGTTCAATCGGAACCAATAGGTTTGTACAAACCCCTAAAATCAAGTTTTTGCCATGCATTCATTTTTGTGAGTTTTCCTTCCTCACTTCAATCATAAACCACTATTGTGGCTTCACCCATGAGCTAGTGCCAACTCCATTTTCTCAAGGTGATGGCTTCACTTGTCTCAAACATTGTTATAACAAATGAAGAATTTTCTCTTCATTTTCTTGACTGAAATTGTTTGTCAAGTCTCTTTCGAGCCATAGAGAGTCTCTACCAACTTCATCTCTTCTTTATTTACCATGCCTAACTGTCAACTTTTTGGAAACCACAAGGAGATGAACTAGAATTTTTTTTGAATTTGGGAGTGATACTAGAGATCACTATCATTCATCTATCTAAACATGAATCACTAATCCACAGGATGGAAAGATCTTCTGCTCTAATACCATTGAAATATACCCTCTCAAATTTTTTCTTCATTTTTAATATCAATTACAATGCAACAAAAAGTTGTTAAGGTTAGCTCCAAAAACAAAATGATACGGAATAGTAACTCTAACCAAAAATGTTCCCTAATACCACTAAAGGAGGATGAGTAGGCATATGGTTAGAGGATCCCTAGGATCTAAATAGCTCAATAACTGGAACTGGTTACAACTGAAAGTAAAAAGATAAAACTCAACGCTAAGAATGTTCACCAAGATCCTTGGAAGGCGAGGTGATAACATATGGCAGAGTACTTATTACAAAACTGAAATAAACTTAGGTGGATAACTAACCATAGAAGTTTCAAAACTAACTAATTCATCTGTTGCAACAGGTATCCACTCAAGAGTGGGAATTCGCCACTTAAATAGTGGGTGTAAATTGAATGTCTAAAATGTATTTTCCTCCACACTGGCGATAAACCATACAGGGGGTACAATGTTTGAATTTAAACAAAAGTAAATGCAAAAGTATTTAATGACTAAAATAGTACTAGTGTTCTCAGCCTTACGATGCAAATGTTCTGCAAATTACAAAGTTTTATTGTTGTATAAACAATGTCAAATGATGAAATATAATTTCTCAACTTCAAATCTTTTCAACTACTGAAGAACAAGCCAAAATATGTTTTACTGATTAATCTGATATAAACCAGTAAACTGAGATTTCTTAGTAGCAATTAGTCATCAATTAATTGTTCATATCTTCACCCCAAAGCTTTTTCCTTCTTCAAATGGACTGCACATGAGCACTAGCAGCATAGTTGCCCAAGAAATATTGCATAACAAGGAAAGAACTAAGTCTGAAATAAAATACCAACTCACTAAAATAAAGACCAACAACCATGATCTCCTTATAATGCTTAAATCTCATTCAAATCACCTCTAATCCAACCTAACACTATTATGATATAAATCTAATATGAATTTCAACAAACCACAATACAGACCAACAAGCAATAACATCAAAAATGCCTATTTCTCCCTCCAAAGTTCAACAAATCCCATACAACAGAAAATACAATATCTCCAATGCTAGGTGACCAACACACATGAGATATTCAATACAAACTAACCATAAATTGAAGGCACAACTTCTAATAATCAACAAAAGAGATGGTACGGCCCTAGAGGAGGGGTGACCTCTCTAATAAATTGAAGACTCCATGAAAAAAAATGTAAATGCACCAAAGAGGGCACCACTAGCATATGAAACAAAGGAGCCAATACCTATAAGTAAATAAAAATCATACTAAGAGTTGCATATAAAAATCTCCTTCAGCCAAATAATAATAAGCAACATGAAAATTGGAAATATCTCACCAAAACTCCATAGTAATGCTCAATATGTACTTTTGAATGAAGCACACTCTCAATCCACCATCCCAACAACCATAGTTTCAGGCTTGAAGAATGGAGTAAATTTGCTAATCTTTCTCTTAGTCAGATTTTGGATTTCAAACCAACAGCATAATGATATCATAAACCAAAAAGATACCAAATGAGAGAGCAAAGGCCTTCTTTTATAAGTTTTGAGGTGACTCTTTAGCTTCTCCAAGTGGGACGCCCTTTCTTGAGTTGAAAATATTTAATTTTTAAATTCATCTTTCCTCCTCTGCAAATAGGCAGCCATATCACCTTGGAAAATATATTAAACATTTAAATGTTTAATTCCTTTTATGAGGGCATCCTAACTCAAGAGTAATAAATCCTTAGAAATATTAAATGAATAACCTGATGAAACATCCACCCTCAAAATACCCCATTTTAAAACAACTTAAGTCGTTATGCTAGGCCAAGGGGTCATTAACACATTAGAATAATTAAATAATTTAAATAAATAATTTATTCAAAAATGCACCTCAAAAAACCAAATTTTGGAATACTCAACTGCTTTGCTCAAATTGGAAAGCCTATTGTGTTGTTGCCAACTGGGGTACTACTAAAAATAGTAAATTTAGGAAAGTTTCTCAACTCACTTTTCATGTTATACCATTGAGAAGTGCTCTAAAAACCCAGAAAGGAATTGCAAACCAAATCTTGAAACTCTAATGTATTGGCTAAAAATAGCAAGTTCCAAAAAAGGTTTCCAGATGAAGATGCATTTCACACCATTTCGAAGCTCTCCAAAACCCTAGAAAACTTCACCAGACATGCATCAGAAACTCAAACATGCAAATCTTCAAAAATGTTTAGAACCCCAACAAGATAGGAAACCCTAATTTTACCTTTGATGAGCCTACGGGCTTCTGGAAATAGGCTATCAGTGACTATCAAAAGGTGTATAGCTAAAATGGGGACATTACACAAGAACAATGGATAATGAAATTGATTAAATTCCAAGACTATGATAGTCCAAGTAGAGGCATAAGAATGGTTGGGCATTAAATGTTATGAAAAGAAAAAGGTGACAGTGGCACACGAAAGACCTTATATAGGTTTAAGATGGTAGTATTATGGCTTGAACAACATTATTCAGTCCATTAAAATGAGAATAAAATTTAGTGTTATTAAATGCCTTCCCTATCAAAGAAGTTGGGTGTGTGCAGGATCATCATGGAAAAAGCAGGCCCATAAGTGGCAAAAAAATTAGAAAAATCAGAGTTAGGAAACTTGACATAAAAATTTGAATAAGTTATCTATATTACTTCAAAAATATGTAAGAATAGAATATGTATCAAATTGAATGTAGTTTCTAAACTACTAGGTTTGTTTAAAAAAAAGATCTATTTGGTGAAAATTTGAAATTTTAATACAATAGTACTTAAATTTTAGGGAAAAAATAAGAAGTAGGTGTCTGTCTGACCACCCTAACCATGATAAAATGATAATATTTTTTTATAATATTTTAGATATCAGTAGAGGACTCATGTCCTGATGTGATGCATATTTTTTTGTAACTTTTTTCCAAGTAAATAATTAATTATGAATTTTTTATTACAAATTTTAAAAAATATAAAAAAACTTGTATGTTTGACCATCTTAACTTGGTCAAAACTCCATGAAATTCAATTTTTCTTTTTTTAATCTTATAGTATGTGAAGCATAGAATGTGATGCATGTTTTGGATTCAAAAAATGTGATACTATTTGAAAGCTATAGATATTTTTCAATCAGTCTATCAATCAGGACTTTAGTCATAATTTGAATAGAAAATGAATAAAAATTACTTATTAAATTCAAAGTAAAGCATAATTTATATTGGTGGAAAGTTGAGAATCTCCTTTAAAAACCCTTTTCGTTTCATCAATTTTGGGTAAAAAAAATGTCATCAGCCACATAGCCATCATATTGCCACTTTTTGGCCCATCATGATCCTGCACATACCCAGTTATTATGAGCCAGGGTATGATAGAAGAGTACAATCAAACACAAAGAAAAATGATATTGCATAGGGGTTTGAGGCCCTCTAAGGCTTCTTTGTTGAATTGTTTTATATGATAAATCTCATCTACCAATCTTATGAAGTAGAAAAGTGGAGTATGCAAGGAATATGTTTGTGAAGAAGACCTAATGGATAGAAATCAAATCAAACAAAGTGCAAACCTATAAGATGACAACTTCTTTAAGTGCACAATAAGGAACAAAGAGATCATGCATAAAAGGGGTAGTCTACAGGGGTAGAAGGTTTTCTAATGGACACCGTTAGATGGACATGAAAGAGGATAGGCACACAGATGACAGTGAGAATTAAGTTGAGGGTCCAGTAACTGTCATGGCATGAACATCCATCAAATTATTACAGAAAATGAAGTGTTCACCAGAGGTTGCAGTTGTGAATGCCTTGGTAAACTTGTATGCAAAAATGTTAAAGCATGTACAATTCATTGTATACTTTTGACAGAATGTCTCAAGGTTTATAAGCATGCCTTGAACTTTCATATAGACACCAAACTGTGTATGAGTAATACCTAGATGACAGTCAAATAAGGAGCAGCAAGTTAATGGTGTGTTCATCATTTCCTTTAGTTTCAAGAATACTGCTACTTGAGTGATAGGAGCATAGGTGATCACATGAACAGGAGCTTGAAGGGTAGCTTGAAGGGTTTCAATTTTCAAGGACAAGAAATCTTACCATGTAAACTACTTGGAAGTAGTTGAATGGAAGCGATAGTCTTAGGTATGCTATCAAGGATAGTGTTTTGCATCCTATAGGCTAATGATTAAATTATTTTTGTGGAGTAAATAAAGTCATTAAAATAGATTAAGGAATGTTAGATATAGGGCATTTATTTACTTTCAGACTGCTTCCACATATCCTATTAGTAGTTTTGAAGAAGTCTCTAGCAGTTGGGGGTTTTAATGAGAAGTTATGAGTAGTTGCAAGCATCAAGGGGGAGGTTGAGTGAGTTGTGCAAATTGATGGAGCATATCTAAGGCAATAAGTTGCATTTAGATTCCATGATCTAAGAGGAAACTCTTCCCACACCTAGTTTAGATAGTTGCAAGAATAAAAGAGGTGTGTCCTATTTTCATACAAGAACAATTGATGTGTGTTATTTATAGCTTGGAGACTTTTAAGGGAATGGGTAGTTGACAAAGATATCAACGACAATATTCTAAGGTAGAAAAAATTGGAGCTTTACTTAACAATTGAGGGAATATAGGGGTAGTTTCATATATCTAGGCATGATTTGAAGTATTCTTAAGCTTTTGCAAGCATCCGGGAGCTGAAAAGTCATCGTACTCTCTTCCTCAACATCCAGCTGGATTTTGAACTTAATGAGTCAGCATTGAAGGAAAATACTAGGTGCCTAAGAAAGTTGAACTTTTCAAAAGAAATTGTGACACATGTTACATTCTGATTGTAATATGAAACTAGGACTTAGGGAATGATTGTTAGTAAAATGGCACACCTAGTTTCATTTGAAGTTCTTTTTCTCTCTTAAATGTCCATTGTAACTTTTTGGAGTTCTTTTCAAGCTGGTGTAGCAAAATGCAACTCATTTTCAAGCTTCCATAACTGTTTGTAAACACTTTTCAATCAATAAAATAAGCTAAATTACCTTCTCATTTTGTTGTTTATTGTGCAAATATTCTAGATAGTTGATAATTTATCTTGTGTTGATAGTTTTCCCCCTTGATTTTTGTCCTATATTCCTTGCCTTTGAGTAGAAAGTATTCATTTTTTCAAGTCATAGCTTGTGTAAACTTGTTTAGAATAAATTTTAAGTTGTGATGAAACTCATAACTCCTAAACGTTATTTTGTCATACCAAGATTTGTTATGAAACACTTTTGCAAAAATGTACAAAATAATGAGTTGTGTAAGTGTTGAGTTTATATTCTTGATCGAATTTCCACTGTGTTTGGAAAAATAAAAATGAAAATTCTAGCAAACCAGAGAATGACAAGAATCTGGAAGCATTGAATGTTGTAAACCACACTAAAAAATATGTAAAATAAATTGTTTATTTTTTTAATACATTTTTTCATATTGTCTCTAAAAAGACAAAATTCAAATTGTCTCTAAAGAGACAAAAAATATTTCTATTTCATATTGTCTTTACAAAGACAATTTTTTAAGACAATAATTTGAGACACTCGCTTAAAGACAATATTTAAAACAATACACAAGTTTTTTTTTTGTCTCAAGTTAAGAAAATTTACTCAAAAATTATCTTAAAAATTATCTTAAACCCCCCTCTATGTAGTAGTGAATAGATATTTGATACTTAGCATGGTAACACTAACACAAAATTTGGATGGAGATGAGTTTCCTACTATAGCATTATAAATTATCACCCTTGACAATTTCACACTATGTTTTGCTCCCCCCTAAGTGATTAGACCTAATTGTGTTCCTAATTTCTTAAATTATACATCCCATGGATTATTATAATACTTATCAAGAAATTAAATGTACAAGATCTAAGTACACATTTAATATTTTTCTCCTAGCACTTTGGATCCTAGAAATTGAGGGATCTAGAGTAGGGTGTCCTTGCACCCTAGTCCCCTTAATGTGGCCCCTAAATTCAAAGTGTTGGCGGTAGTAATTTAATATTTGAAGTTAAAATTATTATTGTTGGTTATCAAGATTTATTTTTGGGGATTTTAGAGCAATTTAATATAAATACCAAGCATTTTCACAATTTCAATGAACAAGGATGACGAAGAAAATTTGAAGAGAAATTATTATACTTCAAGATCAATTCAAGAGCAGTTGAGACCAACACTTAGAGATTTATTGCAGCATATTAACATTGAAGAAAATGTCAAGTTTTATGTGAGTTTGCTCATGTTCATGCATACATTTTATTTGTGAGCACTAACACTTGTAGGTCTTCAAACATATCAAGCCTTTAGGAGATTGGTATGAATTCAATCCTTCAAGAAAATTAGATTTGAGTATTGAGTTGCATTCAAGTACTAATTCATCATTCATTTTTCATTTAACCTATATCCCTCAAATGGATAAGCTCTCTTTGTCATCAATTTTTTCATTGTAGAAGTGGAAAAACCAACACAACGTTTGACTAAGGCAATCCCCTATATGGCACAACCTTTCCTCTCCTTTTGAATGTGTAGGTAGAGATCTAAAGAGGATTTAAGGAATATTTGAAGGAAATTCACTAATTCATGCATTCAAGATCTACAACTTGACAAGATACGAAAGCTACAATATCTCATTAAAAAAAAAAGATCCAACAATAGGATCTGGAATCAAGAAGCTACATGTTGGGTAGCTAAGGATAGCGAAAGTATATTTTAGTTTCAGATACCTAGACTATGGCATCATTGTGCCATAGTCCACCTAAAAATAAGATTAGATTTGAACCATAGGTACACACATGTCTGCTCCTTCAAGTTTTGGTCCTTAAATATGACTTCTAGTTTCCATTTTTCTATATTTGTAGTAGAACAATGCGTTGTCATAGTCATTTAGTTATATCATTGCATTTTCATTTCAAATCCATTATCAATCACATCTCACACACATTCACCCACATACACAACACCCAAAACACAAAAAAAAGGGGTTGATTGGTCCAACTTTCAAGTTTCAAGTGAATCTTATTCTCAAGCCCCTAATCACAAATATTATAGTAGCAAAAAATGGTTAAATCCTAGGTGAAGTCCTAGGTTTTTACAATTCCACCACAACATTTTTGATGAACAAGATGCATTAACATTATAAACCTTCTAAAATCTCAAGCATATAATCTTATGTATAAGGCTAATTGCATTGTTTTGTATTCATCATTTAGGCATTCATTTTTACATTATAAAAGGCATTTAAAAAATTACATATCATATTGCATCATAAGTTTCAATAGGGTTAATTTCTTGATCATCAATCAAAATCTACATATTACTTTCATTCACAAGCTTGCAATAGGTCATTTTAGATCTGAAATAAAATCTAAAAGTTTGAATTTCATTCATTTAGGTATTTTTCATTTAGTCAAAAAGGTGAAAAAGTGCATTATTTGATGCAAGAAGACTTCAAGGCTTTTATTTTCAGCAATTGCAAGTTAGAATCAATAAATTACTATACTTTAGATCTAGATATTAAATCTAGAATCTACTTTCATTACTTAAATATTTTTAAAACTTTTGTGCATACTTGCTTTTTACATTACATAATCATAAAATGGTCAAATTTGATAAAGGTATTCACTGTCAAACCTAAATTTTCACAAAACAGGACATTTAAACCATATTATAGACATTGAAACTTTAAACAGTAATTTTTTTTTTAAACTAGGGAATCCTTGCACCCCCATCCAGCTAAATTTGGCTCAAATTTCTATCAAACACCTATTATATTACTTTTTATGTTTTTTTTCTCTCTAATTTTTTATCATGTGTATGTTTTAATGTGACCGCTTTGTAATTTATTGTTCATAGTGGGCACACTTAGTGTTTTGAAACTCATATGAGGTTTACAACCTAGTTTCCTATTGTTAAGACCCTTGTGAGACATAGTTGTAGACTTATAACATCCCACATTGTTGTTACATCTAATGTGGA
>VDFB02391901.1:14495-61800 GCA_007258455.2 Sequoia sempervirens | reverse complement strand
CATCCTTTGCCCATTCACATCTTGACAAGTGGCATTTCGACATTGGTTGAAAGTTAGTCCCACATTGCTTCATTTTGGGAATTCTTCCATCTTGTATTTCTATAAATAAGAGGTTTCTCTCCTCATTTGATCATCCACAATTTGAGTAAACTTACTATACTCAATTTCATCTTCAAGCACATCCATCTTCATCCATTTTATCAATTTTATAGCTAGATTATGTAGATTTTTCATCATGGAGCTCAATTGAATCAACATCAAAGTGCATCACTCATCAACATTGTATCACAGGAGTTGGGAAAGGTCCAATTTTCACATCAAATTGGCACCAATTCCCCCATGGGATCAAGAGCTTGCTTGCTTAATTAGGATTTCATTGCTTTCTCATTGTGTTTTCATTTTATTTCCTAATTTGAACTTTGCTAATGGATTTCATGGGGAATCTTGATTCTCACTTGCATTTGATCTAACTATGTTTTTGTTTATTGTGTTTTGTAGGTGCTAGTATCGGGGTTCTACATTTGGCACTAGAAGGAGGGCAGATCTCAAGTTTAAATCATGTTTTTTCACAAAAATTTTGTGCTTTTTCTCTATTTTTTGTGTCTACAAGAAACTGCACCGCTACTAGTTTAGCAGCGCCATACAACACTCTATTAGTCCAACGGCGCAATACGACACTGCTACAAACTGTAAACTGTAATGCTTTGTCTTTCCCGCCCAAAATTCAAAAGTTCTAACTCTGCCACTGGGTCAATTCAAGGTCATTAACTTTTTTAAACTCCAAACTGCACTGTGGGGTAAAAGTCTAACACAATCATGCTCTTTGTTTTGTTGTAGAGCACCGCTTGCAGAATTAGTGGTGCCATGTAGCACCGCTAGGCTCCTTAAACTGCACCGCCTGTGCAGATTCCACTACTAGAGTGAAGTAAAGAGTGAAAATTTAGTTTTTTATAACATGTGCTTTTTAAAATTTTGATCATCTGGGTTATTAATTGCTTTCCTAACCTCTGTTTTGCAGTTTTAACTATTTTTTTTAGGTTGGCTTAATCAAAGGTGGAGAAAAGAAATCTAGTGGAAGTTTCATAATGACATCTCATGATATCAAGTGTTTTTGAACACTTTAGTCTTTGTTGAACACTCTTAGAGAATTCATATTATCAATTAAGGATTTGTTTCTTTTCATGTGCTTAGGACATACTAAATTTCTTTTGGGCTCTAAAAAGAACACTACAAAGGCTTTCAATTTTTGCTACAAAGGGCTTAAAAATAAATTTAGGACAAACTCACTAGATTTGGTTTGAGGATTAACAATTGAACAAGGCAATCTCCATATTTCATTTTGGTGCACTAAAAAGAATCAAATTATTTCTTTGTGAATTTAAAATAAACAAGTGCTTCTTTGTTTTGTAATTACTTACTCAAAGTAATATCATTAAAAGGATGTATGCACTTCTCTCACACCTCACGACGATCTTGAGAATCAAAGGGCCTTTTGGTGACATTAAGTTACGTAAATAATTACCCATACACTTCAATTTGGACTTTAAAATTGAACAAATCTTGCAAGTGTGAGTGGAGCATATTGCATACATTATCTCTCTTTGGTTCGCAACAAAGATTGATCGAGTTACGGATATGTTTGGTCACTTTTGTTTATCTTAGAGGGTTTGCATTGTGGGAAGAAGTAATTACCCAAGGGAACGACCCAACTGGGAACAGGTGAAAGCAAAGCGACTTCCACCCAAGATATAAGTGTGGATATTGGAACAAAGTCCAATATCACAAGGATTATTTTGATGAGAAGGGAAGCAATGGTCTCTCACCGCATGGATGGTCCCCCACGAATGGAATTCCCACATTAAAACCCTTGTTTAGAAAAAGCCAAAATCCTTGATCTATTTTTTGGTGCAAGAACGGTCATTCTGAAGCCGCCCCACACTTTTATGAATTTTAGTAGAAATGGAAAGTATGCCATGGGAGATTCATGGGTACTAATGCTTGGTTGACCCGAGAAGTGAGTACACTATAAGGGGGAGCCTGTGTGGTCAAGCATCTAACCATTCGCTAAAAGTAAGCGTAGTTGGACTTGTCCAAGTGGGGATTCAACAAATACAGTCTTTCATATCCATAGGGTTGTGCATGTCCTTGGGAACAACAGTTTTCTTATTTGTAAACATTAGGAAAACAAACATTCAACATGGGCATCAAAATTTCAAACCCTTTAGGAAGAAAATATCTTTGACAAAATTCAAGTGTTATTGCTTGCCCTAGGGATTCTATCCTTAGAGGTTTCTAAACATTTGGGTTTAAATGTCAATTTGCTTACTAAAGTCAACAATAGGTAACTTTTTCCTTGAGTTCATTAAAGTTCCACACAATATACTTTGTGGAATGATAAGAAGTTAAGACATTAGACATATAGCGCAAAGACCTAATCAAGAATTGTTTGTGGTAAAAACAACTCACTATGCAAAGCTAAGAACAATTGAACCCCACACATGTGTCTCAAATGATTTCACACAAGATCAAAATCTAGAAACCAAAGTCAAAAGCCCTCAGTCCAAAAGAACATAAAAAATGTCTCTCAATGCTCTATGAATTCAGATGAAGATTACTTTTCAACTTTTACAGAAGAACTTCAAGAAACAATCCCAATTTGTATGAGTTCTTTTATCAACAAAATCCAAATCTTTTTCAGGAATTTGAGCATCTTGTCTAGAGTAAAGTGTGTTATTCAAAACTGAGGTCTTGTAAAACAAGAGTCTTTTTAGGTACACATAAGATCAAAATCAATCTTCATCCATCTTTCAAACATCAAACCAAAAATCATCTCACCAACAATTCTTGAAAATCTTGAAATCATCCTTCATGCTAGACTTTTTGGCAAATCCATGAATAAAAAATCCTTGAAAAAAATCAAATCAAAATACTTGAATCAAAACATCAAAATCATCTTGTTTAGCTAGGTATATTTAGATGCATCCTTCTCCATATTCTTAGTTGAATTATCATCAAAATCATTTAGTTTGGTTAGGTGTGGGTAGATGCATCCTTCTCCCTACACTTAGTCAAATTATCATCTTGTGAGAAAATCTATCCTATAGATAACATCCAACATCTTTGGATTTATTTTTTCATTATCCAAAATCAAAACAATCCAAAAACCAAATCAAGGTCAAAATCAAAATCCAAGAATCCCAAAATCTAATTAATCAAATCAAATCAAAATCCAAAATCCAAAAGTCCCAAAATTCTAGCATTCCCCTCAAGATCTTCTAAGAGTTTAGTCATTTGTATCATCCACCTTTCATGTATTTCACCATCACACCTTTGATCCTTAATCATCCTAGATCTTCTCTTTTGAGCCTCATTTTATGGTTCAAACAAGATCACAACACAAGAAGGACATGGAGATCAACAAAGAAACATCAACTTCAAGTGACCTAAGACAAACCAATACCGAAATGAATCCTGTTGGATCAAGCAATCCTCTAACTAATTTTCCTTCATCATCACAAAATCTGCAAGAGGAAGCTCAAGTGGAGGATATCACCAATAATTCCTTTGGAATGACACAAGATGAGATCACTGAAATGGTCCAAAATCCTAAAAATCATAGAATTTTCAACATCATGATGAAGCTCCATCCCTCACAATATATGCTTGAATTAGCAAAACAAGGGGCTAAACTCCCTTCTGATTTTGATGTGAGCACCATTGTGGAACAAAATTCTGGGTTCATTCCAACAATTTCATCTATGCCCCTAATCTCATCTACACCTCCATTCTAAAGCATCACCCAACCCATCCCCCAAATTACATCATCCATTTCTCCAACTCAACCTATTGTTAATAAAGGGAGCGCATTTCTCAATGCACTACAAACTCACCCCCTCATGAGTAACCAAGATTTGGACGTAAACACAATCTTGGGGCAATCCGTACCCCAAAATCCATCACATCCATATGTCCCCCTCACCTTTCATGATCCGAATGACCCATCATCATCATTTATGCAACACCAACATACCCATTAAGTACACAAACCTCTCTCCCTATGACCTCACAAGGAGGAGACTTATTTGGACCAGGGGACATCTTTGACCCTTCATCCTCATCATTTACCCAAGGAAGTATGCCACTCACTTTTCCACCACTTCCACCCTTACCATCAACATCAAAACCAACCCTCAGTTTGGGGTTACCTCTGTTGCCGCCACTCATTCAAAACAATCCCCCAAACATCAATCAAAGCATCATACCAAATCCTCCCATCTTTCCATCGATATCACAACAACAGATGGAAACCATCCCAATAACACAAGCAACCACCACATCATCAACCCTTCCCCAAAACATGGTCTCTCAAGGACCAAGCATATCAATCACACCATCCACTATAAATCCTAACTATCACACATAACGTGCCTCCCCATCACGTATACAAATAACACGGTACCAAATCTCCACCACCACCACCACCCACCTCCACCACTAAATACTAAATATGTCGCTTCCTTAATATAACATTGCATTTCATAAGCTGTCTAACAAGTTGTTCTACCAAAAAAGCACTCTTTAGTAAATCTAAAAGTGATTAAGCCATGGCCACAACTAGTCACTTTAACAAGTATTAAAATCACACCATTGCACAACAAGCAACATAAGTAATAAAAGCCACCCGCTTTACACAAATAAAACAAAGCACAAGCTTACATTAATATATATATAGACAATTGCCTTAAGCCTAAGCCCTATTATAAATAACACAATAAGCCACTACTAATGAAGTTGTATGTTTCCAAGCCAGAGACATTGTATATGCACCTAATAAGCACAAGCCTAAGCTCTTATTAAGTCAGCAGCCTGAGCCCCACTAAGCTCCATTAGGCATTGCCACAATACCCCTTGCCAAATAACAAGCAACCCAATACAAGCATAACAGATATTTGAAGTAATAATTTTCAAGAATAAATAAGAATCAATCCTTAGAACTAGCAGCCCAATAATAAGCATTGTTAGAAACAATGCTATCATTATGCAATAACAACAATGTTTCAACAATGCTACATCTATTAGGCAACAGCCACACCAACAATAAGTGTTATTGATAGTAATCAAGTGCTTTCAAATATACTTGGTACAACAAATATGCAAGTACCCATCCACTCATCTGGAATCCATCCCACCCATCCCTCCAACAAGGAACCGGGCTAACAACTTGTGTCCCTATCCATTTGATAGAGTCTCTTGTAATGAAACCATTCCCAAAGGGATTTGAGATCCCCAAATTTGATAAATACTGAGGGACAGGAAACCCTAAAGATCACATCAAGGAATTCCAAGTTCATTGCATGGAAGTCGCATATGATGATACATATCAAATGTGACTATTTCCTAGAAGTTTGGCAAACCAAGTCATGGAATGGCTCTCTCACCTTCCTCCTGGCATCAAAAAGTTCCAGGAAATAGTAGACACATTCATAAAAAATTATCAGTATGGATGTCAGTCTAGAGGAACTATTAGCTCTTAAACAAGGAAAGAACGAATTATTTGCTTCATTCCTACAATGATGGCAATCTAAGGCCAATAGAAGCAAATGGGTCATGCCAGAAGAGCAACGAGTTTGCACTATCATTTCCAATCTCAAAGGAGCCTTGGCATTCCATCTCAAGGTGAAAGGTATCACCATATATGATCAATTGATCTCCAAGGTGCTTAACATTGAACGAGCCCTTATTGCACAAGGATGGACACCCACATATCTTGAACAACAAAACAATCACCCATCCACCAACTAAAATGAAAAACCTCGCACACGGGTGAAAAATAGAAAAAATACCAATGATGGTGTTGTTGATGCCAAAATTGTCATCAGTGCTCCTTAAAAAACCACACCAGGACCCTAGCAACAACCCCAAAACAACAATCAAAACAATCACCAAGCTAACATGGTGACTTAGCATCCAAACAATCAAACAATCAACAATGTGAACGATCAAAGAGGGCCACCCCAGCGAAACAAAAACTCCCCCAAGTAGAAGTACACAACCCTTAGGGAATCAGCTAAATCCATCATGAAGAGACTAGTGGCGGAAAAACTCATCACAATCCCCACTTATGACAATTATCAAGAACCCTTGGTGAAACCACCGTGGTACAATGAAAATCACCTCTGTGATTTCCACAAGATCAATGGACACACAACTTCCAATTGTATGAGGTTGAAAAAATTAATTCAAGACCTCATTGATGAAAAAATCATAAATGTGGAGTAGTCAGTGGGAATCAAAATCTCAAAATCTACACGAATCCGATGCCTAATCATAACAAAAAAGGGAACAATAACAATGATAAGGGGAAAGGTTCATTCAAAAGTGTGAATCATGTATACGACCTTATCATCACATCCTTAGATGAGTATTGCACTGTTATCACCATCAAAGGAGCCCAAGCTGATTGTGGAGTCACCACAAGAGGTGGAAAAATTACCATTATAGGATCATGTCAGCCTTCTAGAGCACCCACTTCCAACTCAAGATCTATTCCCAATGGATATAATGTTCTTGATTAGTTGAAAAGAACCCCAACTCAGATCTCCATCATGGAGTTACTAAAGATATCATCGACCCACAAAAAGATCCTTGAAGAAGCATTGGCTTCATCCACTGTCTCCACGGATCTTGATGCTGAACAATTCCAAGCTATGGTCAAAAACATCATTACCCAGAATATTCTTACATTCTCCAATCAAGACTTTCCCACCCAACCATATCATAATCGCACACTCCATCTAGAGGTCCTAGTGCATAAGAACAAAGTCAAGAGGGTCTTGCTGGATGGAGGCATAGGTTTAAACATCTGTTCCCTCAAGCTCATAAAGAATTTGGGAATCTCAGAGGATTCCATTGAAAAAGGAAAAGGCATCACAATCAGGGCTTACGATGATCAAGAAAGAGTGTCTCAGGGCACTATCCAACTCCCTATTCAAGTAGGGCCACCAATTATGGAAACCACCTGTAAGGTTCTTGACCTCGATTTGCCTTACAACATTCTCTTGGGGCATCCGTGGATCCATGCGATGCAGGTAGTGGCATCAACCTTCCACCAATGTGTCAAATTCACATACCAAGGCCAAGAGGTCACTATACATGGGGATCCTGAACCATTTTCTTACTGCAAGAGCCTAGAAGCCAAATATTACAAAATCCCCCAAGTGCCAAAGAATGATGAAGGCCCATTAACTCCATACATTGATCCAACTACTCTCGCCTCCACTTCTACAATAGAGACACTCACCATCCTCGCCATCTCCGACATCAACGTCACTATCTAGGACAATGGTTTTGGACACTATACAATCCCAAAAAATGCTTTTGTGGTAGGAGAGTTACCACAATCTCCCAAGTCATGAGGACAACCACAATCAAAGGATCCTTCATCATCCCAAACATTCACAGCAGGCTCTTCCAGCTTCCAAAGTTGGGGAGATCTAGGTCGAGAGATAATAGAAGAGGACCCATCCCATCTCCTATACCAAGAAAATAGACCGGCAGGTGATCTACCTATGGATGATAACAGTAAAGGCTTACAAATGATGATCGCCATGGGCTATGACAGAAACAAAAAACTTGGACAAAATAAAAATGTGCTTCTAATACCAATCATTCTTGAGACACAAATGAAAAATATTGGCCTTGGATGTACCCCTCTGAGTATAAACATACATGGCTGAAATCCCCTGGTTAAGACGGTCAAAACTCCTTAGCAAATGGTAGAAACCCTTCAATTACCCGTATCTACTAGTCTACCCTTAGACAATTTCACATTTTACATAACTGATGTCTATAGTAGTAGTGATGAGGAAGATGCCATAGCTGACTTACATAGGATTTTTGAGAATTCTTCTATCCTCATGATTAGTACCATATCATTTGAGTCAACCAGTCAAAACCATGAAATCAACCTAGTTTACCCCCAGCTCATCATTTACAACCAACGAGGACCGCCAATTCTAGACACTTTCGAAAATGATGAAGCACTCTTGAAATTCATGGGACTGCGGGATAATATTCCATGTGGTGATCATAAAGTAGGATTCATCATCAAATTGGACACACATGCATATTATGGGGAAACAATTGAATCCCTCAGTCGCAAAAGGGAAAAATTGAGAATAATCTCTAGGTCCTTGATAATATTCCATGTGGTGATCATAAAGTAGGATTCATCATCAAACTGGACACACATGCATATTATGGAAAAACAATTGAAAACCACACCGTAGCACTCTCTGACCCAAAAATAGTAAAAAGAAAGGACACATCCGATGGTGAAAACCTATCTCAGGCACCTGAGGATGGGGGATTCAATCTTCCTCTCAGAGCTCTACATCAGGAAATGTTAGTGATTTGAGCTGAAAAGTGCAACCCGATCAACTTAGGGACATAGAAAACCCCACACATCACATTCTATGCTAAGTCATTACTATCAAAGGAACAAGAGCTCCTAGCAACCTTCTTATAGGAGAGAAAGGTCAACTTTGCATGGAGCTATGCTGACATGCCTGGGTTGGATCCAAAGATTGTCATGCACCATCTAGCAGTTTACCCTGAAGCAAAGCTTGTCAGGAAGAAACTCAGGAAAATGCACTTTCAGATTGCTTTGTTAGTTAAAATGGAATTAAAGAAGCTACTTGATGTAGGGTTCATACAACCAATCGACTACCCAGAGTGGGTATGAAATCTGGTACCTATTTCAAAACTCGATGGGGGCATCCAAATCTGCACGGATTTCAGAGACCTAAACAAAGCATGTATGAAAGATGATTTCCCATTGCCTAACATTGACATGATTGTAGACATGATAGCGAGACATGAAATGATTTCTTTGATGGATGGTTTCTCGAGGTACAACCAAATAATGATTGCTAAAGAAGACCAACACAAAATGACCTTCACTTGTCCATGGGGGACCTACTGCTAGAACATGATGCCATTCGGCCTAAAGAATGCTAGGGCCACCTACCAAAGGGCCATGACATTAATCTTTTGTGACATGATCCATAAAATTGTGGAAGATTACGTTGATGACATACTAGAAAAATCTAGATAGAAGAGAGATCACATAGCAACCTTGAGTGCTATTTTCGAGAGGCTGGAGGAATACAAGGTTTGTTTAAATCCAAAGAAGTGCATCTTTGGCATACAATCAGGAAATCTATTGGGATACATAGTGTCAATGAGGGGTATTGAAATAGATCCCACCAAGGTAAAAGTAATCCTCAAGATGGAGGCACCCAAAACATTGAAATAATTGAGAGGCCTCCAAGGAAGGCTTTAGTCTATCCGTAGATTCATAGCACAACTGGAAGACAAGAAAATCCCTTATTCTCACCTACTTCATAAGGGGGTAGCGTACAAGTGGGATGAAAAGTGTGATGAAGCCTTCAAGAAAATCAAAGAATATCTACTCACACCTTCGGTCCTCATACCACCAATCCTAAGAAAGCCACTAATCCTCTATGTATCAACAACAATAGTAGCCCTCAGTGCTCTACTAGCTTAGCACAATGAAAATGGGACAGAGAGGGCCATTTATTACATCAGCCGCACAATGGTCAGGCATGAGCTAAACTACTCATTCATCAAAAAATCATGTCTAGTAGTAGTGTTTGCTTCACAAAAATTCAGACATTACATGTTGGCACACAAAATCAAACTCATCACCAAGATCGACCCCCTAAAGTACGTACTATCAAAGGCAATGCTCATAGGAAGGATGGCCAAGTGGGTTATGATTCTATTTGAATACGACATCGAGTATGTTGAATAGAAAGCAATCAAAGGCCAAGTGATCGCAAATCAGCTTGTAGAAGCACCCATGTATTTAGAGAATCCACTCATATCAGAGTTTCCTGATGAATCCATCTTCAATCTCAACATATCCGACCACTGGAAATTCTACTTTGATGGTTCCTACATGCAACATGGATCAGGAGCCAGTGTCTTCTTCATCACCCCACAAGGGGACTGCATACATAGATCCTACAAGTTGGCATTCCCCTACACTAACAACATTACAAAATACGAGGCTTTAACCATATGTCTTAGAATAATAGTGCAGTGGCACATCATGGCCCTCAGGGTATATGGAGACTCCTAGCTGATAATCAATCAAGTGAACGATGAGTACTAAACAAAGGATGATAAGTTGAATCCATACAAAAAGTTGGTAGAGAGCCTCAAATAATTATTCATTGATATCACATTTGAGCAGATTCCCAGCGCAAATAACAGAGCAACAGATGCCATGGCAATGATTGGATCCCTATTGGACATCCCTCACAACGTCCCGAGACATGAATTCTTGGTAGAGAAACTTTTTGTACCCACATTCAAGGTACTAGAGTCAAAATTTTTTGTCTGAAATCATTGGTCAGTGATCCACAGTACCATGACATTTATACCTACTTGGTGGGAGGGTCCTACCAGCTTACCCTCAAGCCTAAAAATAACCTTTATTAAGAAAGCTTCCTAGTTTGTCATCTTAGGAAATAATCTTTACTGTAGGAGCATAGAAGGAACCCTATTACATTGCTTAAACGTTGAGGAGGCATTGACCGCCTTAACTAAGGTACATAATGTCATTTGTGGTTCACACTTGAGCAGAATGACCTTGGCCAAGGAAATTCAGGGGCCGAATTATTGAGGTCTCTGTAGAAAGAGAAACACATATGACTACCAAAAGGTGTCACAATGCCAACAACAAGGGATATATGCACCAGCTCGAGCCCATTCCATCATCACACCTGGCCCTTTTAGTAGTGGGGTTCAATTTCATTGGAAAAATCACCCACATCCGATGACACAAGTTTATCATTACCATGCTGATCGATATCATGCTCCTAATATCATTCTAAAGATATCTGGATGTTCAGTCAAAATCATCATCAAATCTCAAGATAATCAATAATCACGAGTCATGGTAGCATGCGTAGCTAAATCTTGCCCTCTGGGCCTATTGAACCAACATCTGCACACCCACTGGTGCCACTCCCTTCTCCTTGGTCTACGGATCATAAGCAATACTCCCAATTAAGGTCAAGCTCCCATACCTTAGGATATCATTGCAAAACCCCATCACAGATGAAGAATATAGAGTATCAAGATTGAATGAGTTGGAGTTGTTGGATGAATAGTGAATAGTAGCATTAAACCACTTATAGGTGTATTAGAATTGACTCAACAAAACTATAATAAAGAAGATTAGGAAGCCGGAGAACCTTCTAGGTCAAAGAACTTGTGCTAAAAGAGAATCAGAAGAACGTCCCAAATCTAGATAGAAAAGGAAAGTTTAAACCCAATTGGTTGGGACCCTTTGTCATCACAAAAGCTACAAGTTAGGGGCATATCGGTACCCAACCCACGAAGGGTGAGCCTCTCGAGGGGGCCATCAGCAACTCCCATCTTAAAGTTTATGCCTCAATCTTTCCAAGGGTATAGAACCAAAATCAGGAAAATGTCTAAAGATGGTTACCTTGATGAAAACCCTGAAAGCAGTCTTGGTGACAACAAAAATTAGAAGAAAAAATCCGGAAATCCAAAAATCATAAAGAAAGGATAAAATAGTAAAGAGAAAAATCATCCTCTGGTGAAAACCACTTTGGTGGCACTTTGGGCAAGTACCTTGGTGAAAACGTGGCAAACATGCACCTTGTGTAAATCAATATGTTCCATCCACCAGGATCTTTACGACTTGTTGTGCATCATCCATCCATTACATTTCATCAGTCCATCACATTCCGTTGTTCCATCCATTACTCATCCACGTCCGCATCATAGCTTGATCTTGTGTTTGTATCATGTTCCCTCCTAGAACTACTTGGAACACTCATAAGGCTAGTTTTTCCCACGCATATTAAAGTAGTCTATTGCACCACACTTGGGGCATGTTCTTATACCTACATTGGATTAGATTTGTGTATATTCTTGAAGTCTTCCTTAAAATTAGAAAATCCAAAAACATTCAAAATATCAAAATAAAAAAGCGGTCAAAAGTGGAGTCAAAAAATAAAAAACCTTGATTCGTCTTGTTGTTGAACTATGGAGTCCTGAGCCTTGAGCGTGAAGTAAATTTTGATCTTGATCAACCCTACGAGACACTTGGGTTAGTCCTTTAGGAGTCTATCTTAATAAATTGGCAATCCATTTGTTCATATCTCATCAATAATTGAGTCTAGGTCAGTCGAACTACATGGTCTCTGGATGTATAACATAGGAAAGGCTAATCTATTGATCAGCCCTTGAGGCCCCTAAGATAGGTCTTTAGGTCAAAAGGAATCATAGAAAACATTTGAAATTTGAAGAGAATCAAAACATTTGCAAAATCTTGAATATACGAAAACATCCTCAAAGCAGGTTCAAAAAAACTCAAAAATCCAAATATTTGAAAAAATCCATCTATCTCATCTAGCTTTTACCACAATAGAAGCATCACCCATAATAATCAATCATGACCCCTCAACCTTTGGTGGAAACAAAAATTTTGGAAACAAGTCTAGCAGTTCAAAGTGAAAGTCAAAGCGTCAAATCTCTCAAAGTCTAGGTCGGTAAGTAAACAAGTTGGTCAACTCTTTGTGTCAATAGCCTATCGTCAATTAGTCCCATATCAAATCATTTGATATACCATTTGTATCCTAGGATGCATCCTTCATGCAATGGACATCAACAGTAGGCATCAGTAGTTTAGTCTTGGCTAGCGGTATTGAAGAACATCAACTTGTTTGTTTACTTTGTCTTTCTCTTTGGATTTATCTTATTGCACTCATTCCAAGGACCTCTCGATGATGTCCAAACAAAGGATTTAGAGAGATAGGAATGGGGCAACAATCATTATCTTTTGTTTACTGTGCTTGTTGGATATTTTTGTAATATAACCTTGCTTATGTGTGATTTGTTTAGGTGTAGGAAAGGTGTTTTAAGTATCTTGTTGACCACATAGGAAGGCTTGCTTTCCTATGTTTTGGTCTGAAATGTTTGGAATATATGAATTGCATTTTGAATAAAGTTTTGTACGCCAGGTGTGAACAAGAATACTCCTATCTGATTGTCAAGTCAAAGTCCATCACACTAGGTACAACACCATCTTGGTTCTTTATACCTTGATGCATCGTACCCCGTGTGTAATCAAACATAAGGTAATTGGCCATTTTGAAAATCCCAACTCCTTGGAAAATCATCATCATCATCATCATCATCATCCCGTGTCTTGTTGGAATCTCTTGCTTTCTTCTATCTTCTTTCACACTAACATGGTATCATGACAGTTAATCACAAATCATTATCGTTACTACATTCATCCTGCATCCACAAAACTGTTAGCATATTGCATACTGCATATCATATCACATAGAAAACATTAATCATTACACATGCTTTGCATTTCCGTCCATATATAATATAGATTGGTTATTCTAAGCATCTCATAAACCATACATATGCATCCATTATATAAACACAAAAGCAATAATCCCATAGGATTATAAATATCTGCATCATCATAGCATCATTTACATTCATCATATCATAGCATTGCATAATCATCCCATATCACATATAAGAATCCATTACGCCATCACATATACATCATATATCATATATCAAAAGCATTCATTTGTATATCATAACCATCATATCATAACACACACACACACACACACATATATATATCGTTTCATAAAACATCATTTCAACATATCATATCATCACATCATCATCATAACATCATAAGTGCATATCATACATGAGAAAATTACACACATCTTATCATCCATCATAGCATAAAAATATAGATCTATTAGTCTAAGAATTTTCATACCATAACATTTTGCATACATCATGAGAAGTGCATAAGAAAAGGTACGAACAAAAAAAGAAATGCATCCATACATCATTTACATTCATCATATCATATCATCATCATAGTATACATCACCATATAGTGCATGAGAAAAGATAATAAAAAAGAAAAAATATTGGATCATCATAACATAAAAGATATTGAAAAAGAAAGCATCTCATCACATTTGCATCATCACATAGAACATCATGCACATCATAACATCACATAACATTATGGCATAAGCATGATATAAGAAAGCATCATAACATCATTGCATCACATTGCATAGCATATAGAAAGTAGAGGCATCCATAAATGCATAGAATTAGAATAGAACACATCATATAGCATCAAATCAACATCATCTCGTATCATATATATCATCAAAATGTATACTATCATGATACAAAAAGAATTGGATCAAGTGTATATCAAATATATGAGTACAATCGGCCCATCGAGCTATAAAAAATGATCCCATCGGGTGCAAAAATAATCCTATCTTTGATCAAAACTAAAGCCTAACCCTACTGGCTGTTGCCCTTGCCACCTGCTCTCTCCCTGTGGTCCTCTGCAAGTTTTTGGCCTATCCTCTGTGAAAAATATGGCACTCGGGCTGCTCTCGGCATGGCCTGGTAATAGTGCAACTTGTAAAATTGGCCTCTTGGATGACCTCCCTGTATGATTGAAGTGACACTGTGCTCTAAGAGGAGGATACAAACATACTCTCAATTTGCTACCGTCTGCCCATCTCTGCCACTGCCTATAGCTCTACAGCCTATCTCTGTTGGACCACCTGGTCCTGCTCTAACCGTAGTTGATCCCTCTCAGCTATCAGTGCTTGTACTTGGGCCTGTAACTACAAATTCTGGCCATTGTTGGGGTCTGGCTAGAGGGGTGGTTGTACGGGTGGTTGATCATGGCCCCCATCTCTAGGTGGTGTTGGGACCCTATCTTGTCGTCTTTGATCTTGATCCTGCCATCCTGGGTCTGGATCTTGTCTCTGCTGGCTCACCTGTGGATCTGGGAGTGGCTAATCCTGTGGCCCCCTATCCTGATTGGGTGGTGGTCCTCTGCCTCCTTGGTCCCTATCTTCGTCCCCTTGGCCTCGACCTGCTCCTCTGTCTCTACATCGAGCAGATGGTGTCCCTGGAATTGTTAGATGAAGAGGTGGCCTAAACCAGTCTTTGTATGCCTACGTGGTCCTTGCATCTACCTGACCCTGGCCATAAGGCCATGGCCTAGCCACTAGCTACATGAAACTCTACACTGCCTCGTGTGTAGCTATATAATGGCCCCAAGAGCTCTGGCTTGTAGTTCATGCAAAAATGGCCACATACTAATAATTTGGCCTATCATGTGCCTCATCGAACTATCTCTAAACCCTACCTGGTAGGTACATCTCAACCATCATGTCCTCCCCACCCTACATCAATTTGTCCTGGTGGGAAAATAAAAGCTGTGGCACATCGTCGAACCATGCAAGCCATCCAAGATATGGCCGCCAAGTAAAAGCACACATATCATCGAGAACTCTCTTCCAATGAGGAATCCCATGCCGTCTTGTATGTGTGAAAGAAACACCTCCACATTATTGCCAAACAACAAGATCATCTGGCTCCATGGTAACTAGAACATTTCTCAAATGGAGCATAACAATGTGCTCCCAAGTCCAGATGTGAAGCAATGTAACTCTAGCCCCAAGAGCTCGACCGTCAAGGTATGTGAACTCGTGCAAATATTTGTATAGTGAGGCTAGAAGAACTGGCCCCCACGCAAAAAGTGTTTATCGCCGAACCATGTGCTCCCAAGCGAGCCCCCATCTAGTACTGAAGTATCGACCCCCCTGATCTGGTGCGACAAGACTCGATATGATGGTCGTAATAACAAGGTGGAAGGGTGACACAAAGAGCCTATAACGCTCTAACTTGATATGACCCTCACATAAAATAATCTGATCAAGGCCCATAACATCGTAGCATGCCTCCCTCCCGACATCCACATCATAAATCACCCACTCTCTGTAGATGGGAAATCTGTGGATCTACCACACGTTCTCTGGTGTGATCTTCACCTCACCTTTTGGGAGGTGGAAAGAGGATGTCTCGATGTGCCATCTCTCAGCGAGTGCCATCAGCATACCCAAGTGGGACCAAACGGGCAGAGCATAAGTGATGTACCAAAGTCCAATTTTCCCTAGGTGCTATTGCTGCCTCTCAGACAGATCATATAAAATGCTGAAAATATCTCGGGACTTGTGCTCATGTGAGTAAAGTATCATTGCCTCCTCCTGCATTAGGAAAGCCATCACGTTAAAATTCATCAAAAAGAATCTTGATCTTGGCTTGTCTCGGTGTACCCCAAAAAGCTTCAGTGTCGCTGTCTGTGGGTGCGGTGCAGTTTGTGAACTCCAAACTGTGCCACTAAGAACTTCTTTGAACCTCAAACTTCGCTGTGACATCACAGTTTGGACATGCGGCCGAGTTTGACCTTGAACCTCAAACTTTGCCATGACATCACAGTTTGGACATGCGGCCGAGTTTGACCTAAACCTTAATTTCAAAGAGAACCGCAGTGGTCCACTTTGCATATGCGGCTAGGTTTGGAATTTAAACCCTAATTCCAAACTGCACCATGGCATCGCTACTCGTAATTGCGGTGCAGTTTGAGGCCGAGCGGCGCCATTTGAAGTTTTCAGCAGTGCAGTATGGAACCGCTCCTAAATTTCTAGGCTAATAAATGCACGCGTAAATCAAAAAAAAAAGTTGGGTCAAGTTGACTCACGGTGGTCCCGTGCCAGGAATCCTCTAGTGTGTCCATACTTTGTCAAAAATGTGTTGAGGAAGCTGTCGTTGCACCATCTTTCCAAAGGGTCAGAGCTTAAATTTGCAAAATCTGTAAAGGCTGAATGTGAAAATGAATTGGAAGTGGCCCCTCAAGGGCTATTTAAGCCTAAAAATTAGGGTTTTTTGACCCTGTTTAGTCATCTTGTCAAGGTTTTTGACCCCCCGAGCTTGTGTTTGTCTGTTTGTGGGCCATTTTTTGCATTTTATCTTATTTTTTGACCTTCTAGAGCCTTTTTGGACCCGACGGGCACCTTGTCCTCTTTTTTTCACAAGATTACCCATAAAGTTAAAATTTTCATCCAATCTCTCGAGGGGGTAGCATGTTAGCATGTTTCACCCACTAAGGCAGTAGTGGGGAAAGTTTTGAAATCAATTTTATTTTGTCTTTTGATCGAGACAGTTTATTCTTTGAACTAACACAACATTGCAATGCTTCAAAGAGGGGAGAAATGTAGACACGTAAAATGTACTGATTGGCATTACACACTGGATCTTGATTGCTAACACCATTTCAACCTGAATCATCCTCTTAGCTTGTCATCACTCTTCGTCCCTTAATTAAATAAATAATCATTTATCTAATTAAGTCATTCTCTCTTGTTAATTAAATCAATTGATTTGATCTAATTAACCCTATATCTCTATTTAAATTAAATAATTCATTTTATTTGATTAAATCTCTAAAGTCACCCTATTAAATTAAATAAATTAAACCTTGTTTGATTTAATCCAGCATCATCCCCTTTAATTAAATAAATCAAAATATTTATTTAATTAGTCTCTAAATCAAATTCTTCTCATCTTTTGATTTAAATCAACCCATAAATCTAAATCAATTGGTCACATCATCTAATCCCTCATTAAATTAATTAACCCTTGATTAATTTAATTCTAATCCATGTCCCATCCTCTAACTTTTGCCACTTGCACATGAAAATACATTTAATTCATTTATTAAATCTGTATTTTCTCTCAACTTGGCATCTTTTAGAGAATATTCTTCCAAATTTGAAATCCCTCCAAGTGGAATTTGTCCTTCGAACAAGACATTTATTCCTTCTTTCATGTATTTATGCATTGAGCCAAGTGGCATTTAAGACATTCTTTTTCCCTCTTACATGTCATTTCACTATTTTCAAATTTCAACTAATTGTATTTGTGGGCACATTCATCAAAATGTGCACATCCTTTGCCCATTCACATCTTGACAAGTAGCATTTGGCCATTGGTTGAAAGTTAGTCCCACATTGCTTCATTTTGGGAATTCTTCCATCTTGTATTTCTATAAATAAGAGGTTTCTCTCCTCATTTGATCATCCACAATTTGAGTAAACTTACTGTAAACACCCAAATTTGATCACTCCCATATGATCAAATTTACCCCTTTATTCATCAATTCTATCAATATTAATTTATTTAATTAATATTGCACTTCCCACATAAGACTTTTAAAGTGTTTAATTTAATAATTAAATACTTTATTTGGTGCCTTTATCTTCTCTAAATTAAATAAATACACCAATTTATTTAATTTAGTCATCCTAATCTATTGAATTAAAATCAATTTAAAATTCTTCTTTTCTCACTACTTGTCACATCCTCCATAATCCATCTCTAATATGAATTAATTTAATTAATTCATATTTAGGGTGTGTATCCTCTTAATCAAAGATTAATGTCACATCCTCCTACATTTGCCACTTGTCTCTAATCTTCCATTAATTATCATAATCAAGTATTTGCACAACTTTAATCAAAGTCATTAGCCATTTTTGGCACCACTTTTTAGTCAATCTTTCATTTTTTCCTTTTTGGACATTGACCCTCTTTCCCATGATAATTTTTAATTCTCATTTATTCATCCTATGTCTCTCTCCTCCCCATGTGAATTTTTAATTCACATTTTGTCTTTCCAAGGCTTCTAGAATATTTGACATGTCACCTCATGCACATGTGACCAATTCCCACCTTTTTGGAGACCCTCTCTTATCCTTTAGAGTCTCCTAAGAATGTGAATTTTTAATTCACATTTATTTCTCCAACCACCTTTCCTTTTCCCATGGAGATTTTTGAGGAATTCCAAAATTCTTCAAGTGTCCTTTTCACTCTCACTTGGGGACAACAAATTCTTTTTTGAGGAGATCTTCTCACTCCCCAAGGTACTTGGAAGGTACTTGTCCTTCCTCCACCTCATGTACCTTTTGGCCACCTCACTTGCACCTTATCTCCTCTTAGCCACTTCATCATCCACATGTCAAGATGTGAGCACTTGTGAGTTCTCAACCCACCAAAGCCCTTCATCTTGACCTTGTTGGATGAATCTCAACTATTGAATTCTCTAGAGAATTCAAATTCTCCTATAAATCCCCCCTCCTCAAGGGAATTTTCAACACTTAGCCATTTTGCAACTAAATGCTGCCATTTTGTGCATTCATTTAGCCATCAATTTCATCCATTTTCATTTGTATCAAAACACATAGTCAAATCCTCTATTTAGCCACATCAAGAGCCATCAAGGAGCATACAAATCAATCCAAATCAAGGGCCAACCAAGGAGTTTCAATTGCAAGAAGGAAGGTATAACCACTTATCTTCATTTTAACACATTCCTCTTTTCATTTTACAAATTCCTTAGGCTAATCATGAGGTGTTTCATTATGTTTTCCATTGCATTTAATTGCTTAGAATAGGTTAAACATTTTGGTATCACATTTCTAGCATGCCCGGTGGGACCCACAAACGGGTTCCTATATTTAACATTCGTTGTTGTTGAGTTTTTTGAAGGAATACGTCGCAGTGGGGTGACTACGCCCCTGGTTTTTCCGCAGTAGGGCGATTACGCCCCTGATTTACTGCAGTGGGGCGATTATGCCCCTGATTTACTGCAGTGAGGCGACTACGCCCCCTTTGGGCTGAAAATTATTTTTGGCTAACACTTTTACTGCAGTGAGGTGACTACGCCCCCTGGGCTGAAAATTATTTTTGGCTAACACTTTTACTGCAGTGAGGCGACTACGCCCCCTGGGCTGAAAATTATTTTTAGCTAACACTTTTACTGTAGTGAGGTGACTACGCCCCTCCTGGGCTGAAAATTATTTTTGGCTAACACTTTTACTGCAGTGAGGCGACTACGCCCCCCTGGGATGAAAATTATTTTTGGCTAACACTTTTACTGCAGTGAGGCGACTATGCCTCCTGGGCTGAAAATTATTTTTGGCTAACACTTTTACTGCAGTGAGGCGACTATGCCCCCCTAGGCTGAAAATTATTTTTGGCTAACACTTTTACTGTAGTGAGGCGACTACGCCCCCCTAGGTTGAAAATTATTTTTGGCTAATACTTTTACTGTAGTGAGGCGACTATGCCCCCTGGGCTGAAAATTATTTTTGGCTAACACTTTTACTGCAGTGAGGCGACTACGCCCCCCCTGGGCTGAAAATTATTTTTTGGCTAACACTTTTTCCGCAGTGGGGCGACTACGCCCCTGATTTATCGCAGTGAGGTGATTACGCCCCTGATTTACCGCAGTGAGGTGACTACGCCCCTGATTTACCGCAGTGAGGCGATTGCGCCCTTGATTTACCACAGTGAGGCGACTGCGCCCCTGATTTGCCGTAGTGAGGCCATTGTGCCCTTGATTTGCTGCAGAAGGGCAACTATGCCCCCTTGTCACCGCAAAACAACTCATTTTGAAAGGTAAAACTATCATTTTGGCTTCAATTTTTTTTGCTATTTTCAAGTATTAACCCCCTAACATTGTTCTTGCAAGGATATTGGTGTTTTTTGCTAACTTTTTGCAACATATTTTTGTGAAGTTGATGAAGAAAGCGGGATAAAACATCTAACATTTGCTTGTAGGGCTATGTATTCACTCAGACTTTTTAAAATATCCTTGCTGTTTGGCTTAATCTAAGAACATAGATTAATTAGGGGGAGTAATACTCATTTCTTGTGGTGTCTATCTTTTTTGTTACCGAAAGGGAGCATTAGCTTGTTTTCGCTTTCCCCTTACACTTCGTGTGAGCCTGGGGAGTAGTAGGAAACAATTAGTGCTTTCTTTCTAGTGGGACCTGTTTGGGGATTTCATCACCCCAAGGGACAATTCCAACCATGTATATCGGTGGGGTATATAAAGGGGGGAGAGCGAAAGCTGTACCCCAATCCAGTCACATCGTAATTGGTGGAGCGTCGAAGCTAGGGTGATACCTAGATAGACATGAAGAGTTGGTCCGAGCCTTTCAGTATCTCGTTGGGGTTCCTGACTCACGCTTGTGATGGGCTGGTGTTCACGGTTGTGCCTCACGTACCGAGAGTATATTGAGGACTCCCTAGACACTTTGTGCATCCTAGATTAAGACCTCTTTGGCCATACCCTTAACACTAATCATAGGATTGTGTTTGCTTGAGAGTGTTTTCTTGTGAGAAACCAGTAAATTTTTTAACAAATTGGCCTTATCACTATCATTTTAAGTCCTTGCCATAGTCATTTTCATCAAACCAAGTCCTGGATTTACTGCAGTGAAGTGATTACGCCCCTAATTTACCGCAGTGAGGCAATTATGCCCCTGATTTACCGCAGTGAGGTGACTACACCCCTGATTTATTGCAGTGAGGCGATTATGCCCCTGATTCACCGTAGTGAGGCGATTACTCCCCTGATTTACTGCAGAGGGGCAAATTTTCCCTCCTGAACACCTAAAATTGCCCCATTTGGATCCGTTTAGCCTCAACCATCATTTAATCATTCCCAACCATTATCTCATCATCCCAAGCCTCCGTTTCATCACTCTAAGTCTCCCAAAACCCCCATTTGATCATTTTAAACCCCCATTTTTTACCATTCCAAACCTTCACTTAGCCATTCCAACATTCATTTGACTAAGTAGTCTTTCATCCTCCTCTCACTCGTTTCGAGTAATATTTCATCCATTCCAAGCATCCATCTCCTCATTCTAAGAGTTGTTTATCATTTCCAATCAATTATTTACTTGTTTCAAACTTAATTTTCCATAGTGGGGTGATTACGCCCTGATTTTCCGCAGTGGGGCGATTACGCCCCTGATTTACTGCAGTGAGGTGACTATGCTCCTGATTTACCACAGTGAGGCGATTACGCCCCTGATTTACTACAGAGGGGAATTTTCCCTCCTAAACGCCCGAAATCGCCCCATTTGGATCCATTTAGCCTCTAAACCATCATTTAATCATTCCCAACCATTATCTCATCATCCCAAGCCTCCGTTTTGTCACTCTAAGTCTCCCAAAACCCCCATTTGATCATTTTAAACCCCCATTTTTTACCATTCCAAACCTTCACTTAGCCATTCCAACATTTGTTTGACTAAGTAGTCTTTCATCCTCTTCTCACTCGTTTTGAGTAATATTTCATCCATTCCAAGCATCCATCTCCTCATTCTAAAAGTTGTTTATCATTTCCAATCAATTGTTTACTCATTTCGAACCTGATTTTCCGTAGTGGGGCGATTACGCCCCTGATTTTCCGCAGTGGGGCGATTACGCCCCTAATTTACCGCAGTGAGGTGACTGCGCCCCTAATTTACCGCAGTGAGGCGATTACGCCCCTGATTTACTGCAGAGGGGCGAATTTGCCCTCCTGAACACCTAAAATCAGCCCATTTGGATCTGTTTAGCCTCTAAACCATCATTTAATCATTCCCAACCATTATCTCATCATCCCAAGCCTCTGTTTTGTCACTCTAAACCTTTGAAAACCTCCATTTTATCATTCCAAAGCTCCATTTTATCATTCCAAACCTTCGTTTGGCCATTCCAACATCCGTTTGACCATGTAGTCTTTCATCCTTTTTAAATCTTTTGCCCACTCATTTCGAGTAATCTTTCGTCCATTCCAAGCATTCATCTCCTCATTCTGAGAGTTGTTCATCCTTTCCAATCAATCATTTACTCATTTTGAGCTTTCAATCATTCATCCATTCTAAGAAATCATTAGTTTCGAGTGTTTGATCATTCATCCATTCCAATCATTTTCCCAAATCCAATCATCTATTTCCTCAATCCGATTATCCAATACTCCATTCCAATCGCCCGTCTCTTTGTTTTAACAGCCCGTTTACCCATTTAAAGAGTCCACCCCACTGTGGGGTGAATCTGCCCTAAAAAGGGGTGAATTTGCCCCTCCAGGAGGGCACATACGCCCCAGAAGGGGGTAGAGACGCCCCAGGAGGGCAGAGATGCCCCAGAAGTGGGCAGAGACGCCCCAAGAGGGCAGAGACGCCCTAGAAGGGGGCAGAGATGCCCCAAGAGGGAACAAATGCCCCAGAAGGGAGCAGAGACGTCCCAAGAGGGTAGAGACGCCCCAAAAGGAGGCAAAGACGCCCCAAGGGGGCAGAGACGCCCCAGGAGGGCACATACGCCCCTCTGTGAAAAATTTGAAAAACAAACATATCTAGTTCCCAAATCCGACTAGTGACACCAATCCCATCATATCTTTCAATCCAATCCTAATTCCGAGCACTCGTTCACTCGTTCTTAGTATTCATTCATCTATTTCGAATCTTCTTCCCCTCGTTATGAGAGTCATTCATCTATTCCGAGCACCCGTTTGTCGTCATCAAAAATTTTCTGAAAGTCATCATTTCATCACAAAAATCACATAAGTGCCACTTGGAACACCATTAGAGTCCATATCCAACATCAAATCATCCATCCCAATCATCTAGGCTTCATTTTGAGAATTTTGATTTTTGTGCTGAAACTTCCAGAGGCCATAACTTTTGACTCGGGTGTCCGTTTGAGCTGAAATTTTATGGGGGGTTGCGTTATGAGATGGCATGTGGATCCCCAAAAACTAGAAGTCCTTTGGACCCCATTTTTCCACATTTTCAAGGCCTCAAACTTTCATCTTGACCCTCAAAATCGCAATTTAGTGTTTTTTCCATCATTTTGAAAAATCATTTTTGTCAATAACTCGAAATGCATGTCTCAAATTTGGGATATTAGTTGGAAATTCATCCTATCTTTGTTTTGGGTATTTTTTGGGAAAAAATTGAACTCTCAAAAGTACATTCGTGAGGTTTCCTAAAATGGAAAAAATTGACAATTTTTGAAAATTGCCAAATCTGGAAAAATCTGATTATCAGCACCTTACGTTCTTTAAACACCAAAACTTGGAGTAGAATCAATCCCATCACATCCTCCAATCATTCTAAGCTTCAACCCAATCCTAATTTGAGCTTTAATCTAATCCCAATCTGAGCTTAACCAAAACCTTAATCTGAGGTTTAGTCATTTCAACCTTTCATTCATCCATTATGAACAGTTGTTCTCCCTTTTCAATCATCTGTTTACTCATTCTGAGTAAACATTCATATATTTCCAACCTTCATCTATCATCTCAAACTCTCGTTCTATCATTCCAATCATTCATTTACTCGTTCTGAGTAAACATTCATCCATTTTACACCGCATTTCATCATTCCAAACTCCTGTTCAGTCTTTCTGATCATTCATTTACTCATTCCGAGTAAACGTTCATCCATTTCACACATCCTTTCATCATTCTGATCATTCGTTTACTCATTCTGAGTAAACATTCATCCATTTTACACCGCATTTCATCATTCCAAACTCTCGTTCAGTCGTTCCAATCATTCGTTTACTCGTTCCGAGTAAACATTCATCCATTTCACACATCCTTTCATCATTCTACTCGTTTCGAGTAAAAATTCATCCATTTCACACCTCCTTTCATCATTCTGAACTCTTGTTCTATCATTCTGATGATCCGTTTACTCGTTCTGGGTAAATTTTCATCCATTTCACACATCCTTCAATCATTTTGAACTCTCATTCTACAATCCTGATCAATCATCTACTCGCTCCGAGTAATCTATCATTCATTCAGAGCTTTCATCTTCTCGTTCTGAGAACCATTCATCTATTCTTAGCAGTCATTTACTCGTTCCAAATAATCATTCATCCATCCCGATCAATCATTTACTCATTTTGAGTATTTGTTCATCCACTTTCTTTCATCCATTTCTCCAATCGAATCATCATTTCCCCCATCCAAATCCCTTGAACTTCGTCTCGGGTTATTATCCAAATTGACCTAAGTGTCTGATCTGATCATCCTCATCAACATCCGCTTAGGATTGTCATCCATCCTAAGATAATCATTATCGTCGGCCCAATCAATCCATTTTCAATCTCAAAGTGGATTCGGTGCCGTAATCATCCATTTATCCTTTTATCCAATCAATCAGTATCCTAAGTCATCTAAGATAATCTCTGAATGGGATTTGCAGCCTCTTTCATCATCTTATTATATCCATCAATCGATCTTATCATTCATCGATCAATCCAATCACATCACCTTCGACCCAATCAATCTACTTCTATCTTGAAGCAGATTCGGTGTTGATTGTCAGAATCAATCCCATCACATCATCCAATCATCCTAATATGAGCTTTAGTCCATTCCCATTCTGAGCTTGAGCAAAATCCCGAGTTGAGCTTTAGTCCATTCCCATCCAAAATCTTTGATCCATCTTCTTTATCCTTTCATCGTCATGAATCCTTATCCTCCATCAATAGTGGTCAAGGGAAACCCTAATTACGTTGACAATGATAACGAAAGTCTTGTCGATCAAGAAGAATGTGACATAGATCCCCTTGACACTATCATTGCTAGAAAGCTTTCTCCACCCACTTTCCAAAATCCAATCACCCCCTCGAGTTATCCCGTTATGTCTTCATCCATGCCTAATCATGTTGCTTATGCTACCTTTGACAAGGGATATCTGTCATATCCATCATACCCTTCATCTACATCATCCTCTTATCCAACACCCGCATCCTCTTATCCTAGTCGACCATCTCGATACCCCTATCTTAATCCCCCATCCACATCCTCCTATCTAAATCCTTCATCCGCATGTACCCACTACCCTAATCTTCCATGCCAATCTGCTCACTATAATCCTACACTCGTACCTTCGTATCCTAATCCAACATCCACATCAACTTATCCTAATCCGACATCCGCCACCTCAATCTTCCCATCCTCATCCACCATCCCCATACCCGTACTACAATCCACCACCTGCATCCTCATGTCCTAATTCACCATTTCTTAACCCTTCATCTAATTTTAACCCCCCATCTATTCCAAGTTTTACATCCAATCCCATTACCCCATCTATTCCAAGTCTTGCATCCAATCCCATTCCCCCATCTATTCCAAGTCTTGCATCCAATCTCGTTCCCCCATCTAATCCTAGTTCACCGATCCATAATCCTTCATCCACTCCTACCATGCCATCTCAGCCTAGAGCATTCAAGTTCTTCACTCTAGAAGTTCTCCAAGGACTTATAACAAAGAAGACATCTCCCACTCCACACCTTGAAGTTATGGAATCATGCTATCCCAACCCATCATCCATGATCATTAGAGACGAGACCCTTCTCCACCCAACACCTATCATTGATGGTACCACCCCTAGCACCACTCAAACCATCGAAACCATCACATCCTCTGAATCCATTGAGCCCCCATCTCCTACCATCACATCCTCTGAATCCACTGAGCCCCCATCTCCTACCGGCACATCTACCAAATCCATTGAACACCCACCTCTTACTCTGAGAGTTTTTGAACCCATCAACAAAACCCTAATCCAATCCACTTCTTCCACTCCTAGTGTCACTAAAATCCATTCCCATGAATGTTTTGAATTTTCCATCCCTCCATCTTCCCCACTTGAAGAGTCCCACCAAGACTCCATTATCATGCCAAGAGCCTAATCCAAAGCATGTCAACATATCCCCTTCTCCAGATCAAGATCCTACCATCTCATTTAGTCCACCTCAAGATCATAGTCCCCTATCCATTCCATCCCATGATCCCCTTGTCATTCAAGCTCCCACCGCTCCATCTCCATCGCATGAGCCCACTACCACAACTCCAGATCCTATCATATCCCATAATCCCTCTCCTGATATCACCCATCCAAATGTTGCTATCCCATCATCTCCCTCTCATGATCCCCCATCATCGCCTAAAACTGCTATCCCCACACCACTTGCATATCCCCTTGGTACCCTCACATTCTTCCATGGTGGCCTCCTCGTAGAAGAAAAACACAGTGTATATACCACCCATCATCCTCCACCTAATAATGGACTTGCATCATGTTTTTAGAATAACACAAATCCTATCATGGATCGCATGCTCAAGAAAATGAACTATCAGGGAAGAGGTCTAGGCATTCATGAACAAGGTATTTTAGAGCCCATCCAAGTCAAAGAACAAATTTGCATGCAAGGTCTTGGACCTATTTCCCAAGACTCACAATCTAAAGATGTTGGTACAACCTCTAGACATCCTCAACGAGCCTTTTCCAAAAGAAATGTGGCTCTTCCCATCGACCCACTAGATCATATGCTGCCATCCCTCCTCCTCTATCGTATCACCTCAAAACAACTGTCCATATTCCCCCTTCATCTGCTCCATCCATTTTGGGTCCTTACATCCCTCCATCCACCATATCCCATCCTTCATTTACTCCATCCATCTTGGGTCCGTATATCCCAAGCTCACCTCCTTCATCTCATCCTTTCATCCATCCAACACCTATCCATGTCATCCATCATAAACATCCCTCTCACATGTCCCCTAATCAGGATCAACAAAGGCACATACCCGCACATCCTCCATCTACACGTAATCCTACCTTCGTCGCTCCACATCATCCATCTCCTCGCACCCATCCCATTGCTACCAAAAGCACTTTGGGTATTAAAACAAGAATGTATCAATCTAAAGATCCACATGAATCTAAAGCTTCCGATGTCCCCTCCAAAAGACATGGTGAAGAGAAGAAAAATCTAAATCTAAATCCACATCAAATCCATAGGCCACAAAGGCCCACCAAAGAAAAGATCAAAACCATGTGGATCCCAAAGAAAAAAGATGCAATGCCATCACATGAAAAATTTGTAAAAACATCCAAAGTCGCTAATCCAAAAACTAATCATACACCCCTTTCATCTCCTAAGTCTTTTTTGGGTTCCTATGTCCCGAAATTCACCACCCCATCTCCTCCATTATCCACACATTCTCCATCCATTAATCCTCTTATATTTTCACATCCACCACCACATGTGCCAATGTTGGTCCTGAACACATATCCACCCCATCATTCCATCCATACCCTTTGCAGCATCCCATCCATTATCCTATGTATCTCCCCTCTCAAATCCCTCTAATTCATCCTTTTGCATAATCCATTTATCCTAATAAGGTTGTACTAACATCCAACAGTCGCTTCAAACATGAGCTCTTACTACCTCGTATGGAACTTGATGCTTGAGTCCTTCATCCATATCCTTATCACATGTATTCTAAATCCCCTTATCAACATTCCTATCCTTATCCATTTTCATCCCCTTGCTAAATACAAAAATCCAAAAAAATCCAAAAATCAAAAAAATTAAAAAAAAAAAATAGTAAAGAGAAATAGTTTGTCCAATGGTGAAAACTTGGCAAACAAGCACCTTGTATAAGTACCATGATGAAAACCTAGCAAACAGGTGTCATGCATAAATCCCCATCTGCACTTAGGGGCAACTTCCTGGTATGCATTCCCTCCATCCGCTATGCTTCAAGCTATGCGTCCTCTTCATAAATCCCCTCCATCCCACCTATCTTCAACATCCTACTATCATATCCCATTTATCTCCCATCCCTCCATCCTTCTTGTGATCTTGATCAAAACAGGGGCACCTATCTATACATGCTTTGGCCACCTCTTGGTATACATTCCCTTCATCCATGCTCTGTTGTATTCCTTGGTCACCCATCCTATCCTCCTCTAGTTATCTCCTCTTCCGATCTCTCATCTCCTCAGCAGCCACCACCCTGGCTACTGCTGCATCCCTCTCCCTCTGTAATCCATGCATGTCTCTCCCTATCACATCACTGCCCTGCATAGACTGGCACTGTGCCACTGCTGCATCCTACTCCCCCTGTAGTGTCTGCATCTGTACCTCCGCAACATCTCTCTCCCTCTGAGCGGCCTGACATTGAACCATTGCTCCATCCCTCTCCCCCTACAGCTTTTGGACTCTCAACACTGTTGCATCTCGCTCGCCCTGTAGTATTAATACCTCTGAGGCTGCCTCCTCTCTCCTCCTCTGAAGAGAACGAATCTGTGCCTTTTTCAACTCTCTCTCATCCTGCAGTACCTGAACTCGCCCCTGCGTTGTATCCCTCTCTGCCTCCACTGCTTGTACCCGCGCCTGTGCTACATCTCTCTCCGCCTGCATAATACAAACCTGCTCCCTCACCTGTCTCTCCTCTCCCTCTTCTTCACCCTTTCCTCACTTGCTACAATAACAATGAAGCAAGGTAGTTCTTCAAATTACCTTTTAACCCCTTTTTTCCCCCCTTTTCAAATAAAAGGTATTTTTTACTTTTTATTTACCTTTTTTTTTTCCTTCCAATTAATCCCCTTCTTTCCCAGAGCCACCATTTGCAAACCGTACGTCCAATCAACTCCATTCAAAAGGAAAAGTTTCTTAGTTTTTCACCCTCTATCCAATGGTCTCCTCCATTTCTTTCTATCGAGAAGTCATTTGGGCCCCCTTCTTTCTTCCCCAACCGCCCTCTCGAGGGGGCATACCCTATCACTTTCTTCCATCTATTTGAAGCTAGGCACTGGGGCATCCCTCTCCTTCTCTTTTAGGCTGAGGCATCAATCCCTATCACTTTCTTCATCCCCGACATTTTATTTTTCTTCGAAACATTGTTATTTTAACAATATTTTGAAGAGGGGAAAAATGTAGACACCCAAATTTGATCACTCCCATATGATCAAATTTACCCCTTTATTCATCAATTGTGTCAATATTAATTTATTTAATTAATATTGCGCTTCCCACATAAGACTTTTAAAGTGTTTAATTTAATAATTAAATATTTTATTTGGTGCCTTTATCTTCTCTAAAATACACCAATTTATTTAATTTATTCATCCTAATCTATTGAATTAAAATCAATTTAAAATTCTTCTTTTCTCACTACTTGTCACATCCTCCATAATCTATCTCTAATATGAATTAATTTAATTAGTTCATATTTAGGGTGTGCATCCTCTTAATCAAAGATTAATGTCACATCCTCCTACATTTGCCACTTGTCTCTAATCTTCTATTAATTATCATAATCAAGTATTTGCACAACTTTAATCAAAGTCATTAACTATTTTTGGCACCACTTTTTAGTCAATCTTTCATTTTTCCCTTTTTGGACATTGACCCTCTTTCCCATGATAATTTTTAATTCTCATTTATTCATCCTATGTCTCTCTCCTCCCCATGTTAATTTTTAATTCACATTTTGTCTTTCCAAGGCTTCTAGAATATTTGACATGTCACCTCATGCACATGTGACCAATTCCCACCTTTTTGGAGACCCTCTCTTATCCTTTAGAGTCTCCTAAGAATGTGAATTTTTAATTCACATTTATTTCTCCAACCACCTCTCCTTTTCCCATGGAGATTTTTGAGGAATTCCAAAATTCTTCAAGTGTCCCCCCTTTCACTCTCACTTGGGGACAACAAATTCTTTTTTGAGGAGATCTTCTCACTCCCCAAGGTACTTGGAAGGTACTTGTCCTTCCTCCACCTCATGTACCTTTTGGCCACCACACTTGCACCTCATCTCCTCTTAGCCACTTCATCATCCACATATCAAGATGTGAGGGCTTGTGAGTTCTCAACCCACCATAGACCTTCATCTTGACCTTGTTGGATGAATCTCAACCGTTGAATTCTCTAGAGAATTCAAATTCTCCTATAAATCCCCCCTCCTCAAGGGAATTTTCAACACTTAGCTATTTTGCAACTAAATGCTGCCATTTTGTGCACTCATTTAGCCATCAATTTCATCCATTTTGATTTGCATCAAAGCACATAGTCAAATCCTCCATTTAGCCACATCAAGAGCCATCAAGGAGCATACAAATCAATCCAAATCAAGGGCCAACCAAGGAGTTTCAGTTGCAAGAAGGAAGATATAACCACTTATCTTCATTTTAACACATTCCTCTTTGCATTTTACAAATTCCTTAGGCTAATCATGAGGTGTTTCATTATGTTTTCCATTGCATTTAATTGCTTAGAATAGGTTAAAAATTTTGGTATCACACTTACTATACTCAATTTCATCTTCAAGCACATCCATCTTCATCCATTTTATCAAGTTTATAGCTAGATTATGCAGATTTTTCATCATGGAGCTCAATTGAATCAACATCAAAGTGCATCACTCATCAACATTGCAACATAGGAGTTGGGAAAGGGCCAATTTTCACATCAAATTGGAACCAATTCCCCAATGGGATCAAGAGCTTGCTTGCTTAATTAGGATTTCATTGCTTTCTCATTGTGTTCTTCATTTTATTTCCTAATTTGAGCTTTACTAATGGATTTCATGGGGAATCTTGTTTCTCACTTGCATTTGATCTAACTATGTGTTTTTTTATTATGTTATGCAGGTGCTAGGATCAGGGTTCTACAGGTCACATTCAAGAGATTTCTCTTTGAAGATGTACCTGTTTCTTTCCTTCCACAAATGCCACACCACCAAAGAAGGTGCTAGTACCAAATACCATGCCAATAGCCAAACTTGTTTTCAATCAACCAGCTACTCATAAAATCTCTAAGTTTGTCTTGCCTAGGTCCTTGTAGACCGAAGGTCCCTTGTAACCAATCCCAATAGGAGGTAGCCATGGGCCATGTGAGAAATAAGTGATCCACATCCTCCACCTCTTGTTCACATAACATGCATCTGGATGGGCCAACTATCCCAATCCTCCTTAATATTTTTCCTGTAAAAAAATGGTAATGAAGGGCTACCCAAAGGAAAGCACCAACTTTGGGGAAAACTTCATGTTTCCAACAAAGGGTTGCCAACCTCACTTTATCTTTGCATTGGGGAATTTGGATACGGTATCCCAGCTTGGTCGAATATTCTCCTGATGCCGCTCCACACCAGATAATAGTATCTTCCCTATTACTAAACAAGATCATCCTATTGGTTAATTCCTAGGCGACAACATATTTCAAATCTTGTGGGAGTGGAAGGCAGCCAACATCTTTCCATTTAGTTTGACCATTACCCAAGTCATCGCTATTATACACATAGTTTTCCACCTTGTCCCCGAATTCGTCCTGAAGTCTTTCCACATATTGCCTCAGCTCAAACATCTCTATCAGACTTTTGTGGCCATCGCAAGAGTTAGACAAGAATAGTGCTTTTCTTCCATCCCTGATTTTCCATGATAGGTGTGTTGGAAATATGTGCCTCAAACTATACATGCTGAAACTTCCATTAGAGCTAAGTCGGTGTGACATCTTCATTGTCTGGCCGACTAGAAGCTTAATTCATTCTGTTTTGAACAAGTTGCTATGACCTTGCAAATTTCTTGCCGAAAGGTTGCACTATGGAGTCTATCACTGTGACATAGTGTATTCGTTATGACCTCATAGCGCTTGGGAGACCTCTGGCCGACAGGCCATTCAATCGTATTTCGGGGAGACTCTTGGTGACCATGATCTTCGGTGTAACACATCGGCTTGGTGAAGCATCTTAGCGAAAGCTAATGTCTCACCAATAGGAATACTGCTGGTGTCTTTGCCGTAATGTATGGCTCGGTGAGAAGTCCCAACGAATGGAGAAAGTCACGCCGATGGGGAAACATCCATATGTTCTTCGGAGTAACTCAGAGTGATCGGAGAAACCTCTTAGCAATGGTGAATGTCTTGCCGATAGTCGATGGCTATCAGGGTAACTCTTGGCGATAGATGAAGCTTTTGGGGTAAGTCATAGAGCTCAGTGAGAAGTATTAGCGAGAGCTACATGTCTGCGTCATTATTATGTTCGTCTCGATGATCAGTATCAATCCTACGTATTTTGGTATACCTTTGTTGGTGACTGCTAAGCTATGATCTCCTGACGAATGCGATAGGCCTGGGCGACTACTCGGTGACTCAGTGTAACTCATGGAGCTCGATAGAACATCTTGGTGACTATGGTGACTCTTGGCGACATCGATATGAAGGTTATTAGGCATCAGTGAGACACTGTTATTGTCTCACCGAGATGCCAACACAGAGCGAATTTTGTTGACCATTTGACTGTCCTATGTGGAGTCTCATTGACGAATAGGAGGAGCCGAATGGGAACAGTTGGAAGATAGTTAGTTGCGATGGTTTTGTGAGGAAGTTCGACAGATAGGGAACGCCATGGATATACTCTAAGATTGTAGATTGTGATCGGGTTGGATTATCAATTGATTCATTGGTTGAATCGATAGGTTGTTGAGTGATTGTGTTAGTGGATGAATTCTATGGACTATAACATGAAGATTCCTATACAAGAATGTTAATGGTGAATGCTGCTGTATAATAACACCAGAAAGATAAGTTTGGAATTTTGTATGTAATTTCATTACTGTAATACAAAGTGATTTCTCTTGGTGTGGTGGGTTTTTCTCCTGTAAGGGTTTTCCCACGTATATCTGATGTTCATGTGTGATTGTCAAATACTCTGTTTCTGTTGTCTGTTTCATAGTGCATCTTAATTAGACTATAATTGTAAATTTTAAAGTGTATCTACATTCTTTCCTGAGGTATTGATGTTAGGAGAATTGTTTTCCGCATCTAATTTTCCTTACAAGTGGTATCAGAGCCTTGCCAGTTGTGTTATCCTTGTGGGTACATTGGGTTTTTTGAGTCAGTTCTATTCAGTGGGAGTCTTGTAGAAAATTGTTATTTCTGATTACAGGTTGAGATGGCTAGTACATCTGGAAAGTTTGAAATAAAGAAATTCAATGGCAGTAACTTTGAGTTATGGAAACTCAAGATGGAGGATCTTCTTGTTGACCGTGATCTTTAGATTGTTGTGGCTGGAGTGAAACCTACAGGCATGAAGCAAGAAGATTGGGACCTTGCAGGAAATCTAAGGGGTTGATAAGGCTCTATTTGGAAGACTCAGTGCTTCTGAATGTGCATGAGAAGAAGACTGCATCTTCCTTGTGGAAGAGACTGGCATCTATTTATCAGGGGAAGTCCTTGGTGAATAAACTATTCCTGAGGAAGAAACTATACTCTTTGAGAATGCAGGAAGGAGGGTCTGTAGTTGATCATTTGAACACATTTAACATGCTGCTTGCTCAATTGACATCTATTGGTGTGAAGACCGAAGAAGAGGATCGCTGTATGCTTCTATTGTGTTCTTTTCCAGACTCATGGGATCATCTGGTGATGGCGATTGGGAGTACAACATCCAGTTTCAAGATGGAAGATGTTGTTGCATCTTTACTGTCAGAAGAGATGAGAAGGAAATCTTCTGAGATGGCGAAGGAAGCTCTTGTTGTTAGAGGAAGACCGAAGGAGAAAGGCAAGAAGAAGGACAAGAAGTCCAAATTGAAATCAGAAGGGAGATCAAAGTCTCCTGGAAAGAAGTCCAAGGTGAAGTGCTGGAACTGTGGTCAACCTGGTCATGTCCAAAGGGATTGTAAAGAGGAGAAAAAGAAGAAGGGCTTTTCTGATAATGGTTCTTCTCATAGTAATGGTGACGCCTTCATTGTAGCCTTGGCTACACAGGCATCAGATGATGTCTGGCTGATTGATTCTGGAGCATCGTTCCACATGACATCTCATAGAGAGTGGTTCACAAAGTATGAAGAATACGATGGTGGAAAGGTGTACTTGGCGAGTGATTCAACTTTGGAGATTGCTGGCCGTGGAAGAGTCAGGATACAATTCCCTGATGGTAGAGTAAAGAGAATAAATAATGTTATGCACATACCAGGTCTGGCTCAAAATCTATTGTCTGTAAGTATGATAAATGATATTGGTGTACAAGTTACGTTCTCTAGAAATGGTTGCAAGATGACTAGAGGTTCAATGGTGCTGGCTAGAGGTGCTCGAATTGGTACCCTGTACAAGTTGGATGCATAGGCTGTTTAATGTAACATTGTCTCTCGAAAATCACTGAAAGCTGCTCATGGAGGTAAAGAGGGAAATATCCCTAATTATGTAAACTCTATGGAAGTAAAACTTCCTATATAGAAGACTATGCTTTGGCATCATAGGTTAGGCCACATAGGAGAAAAAAGTTTAAAAACCTTGAAGAATAAAAACTTGGTTGAGGGGCTTGAAGATTGTAATCTTGAATTTGAATTATGTGAACACTGTATATATGGAAAGCAGCACCGTGTTTCATTTTATTCCAGTCCTCATAAATCTTCTGGTTTGTTAGACTATATTCATTTGGATGTGTTTGGTCTAGTAGATGTTCCTTCTTTGTCTAAGTCAAGATAGTATGTGTCATTCATTGATGATTATTCAAGAAGAGAAATCGTTTATTTTTTAAAAAGTAAATCAGAAGTGTTCAGTCGATTTAAGGATTTTAAGAACCTTGTTGAAAATCAGATTGGTAGAAAAATAAAATGCTTAAGGACTAATAATGGCGGTGAATTCTATTCTGATGAATTTGAAAGATACTGTAAAGACCATGGAATCAAAAGACATAAGACTACACCTTATAATCCATAGCAGAATGGAGTTGCTGAAAGGTTCAATAGGACAGTGACAGAGAGAGCATGAAGTATGCTCAATAGTGTTGGATTGGAGGAGAAATTTTGGGCTGAGGCTGTATCTACTGCATGTTATTTAATTAATCATTCTCCAAATTTTGCTCTTGTTGAGAAAACACCTTTGGAAGCGTGGTCTGGTAAGAAGCCCTCCTTAAGACATGTTCGTGTTTTTGGATGTGAGGAATATGCTCATGTGCCGGATGTGAAAAGATCTAAATTGGAGAACAAGGCTATCAAATGTATTTTTATAGGCTATAGCGCTGTCATAAAAGGATACAAGCTTTGGAATCCTGATATAGAGAAGGTTGTATACAACAAAAGTGTAATTTTTTCGTGAGCTGAAACCTTCCACTTTGGATCTACAGTCAGAGACAAAGTCAGATAAAAATAAGGATGTAGCATTAATTCCTCCTACACTAGAGAAAGAGGAATTGGAAATTCAAAATGTACCTAAAACTGAGGAGAGCTCGAGTAGTTCCGAAAGTTCTAAAGAAGAACCTCAGCCTCAGCAAGTGAGGAGGTCAACCTGAGAAATAAAACAACCAGATAGGTATGGGTTCTCTTTGATAGATTCTACTTGTGCCTATGCTTTGATTTCTAGTACTGATGAGCCTAGGACTATGAAAGAGGCATTTAAAATATCTGATTCAGATTCTTGGTTGGAAGCCATGGAAGAAGAGATGGTATCATTAGATAAGAATGAAACTTGGAGTCTGGTGCCCTTGCCTAAAGGCAGAAAGGTTGTTGGTTGTAAATGGGTATTTAAGAAAAACATTGGTCTGGATGGCAGTGTAGAAAAGTACAAGGCAAGACTAGTTGCAAAGGGTTATTCCCAGGTAGAGGGAATTGATTATGGGGAAATATTTTCTCCTGTAGAAAAGCTAACATCTATCAGATTTCTATTGTCACTTGCAGCTGTGTATGACTTAGAGGTCAAACAGATGGATGTGAAGACAACATTTCTTCATGGTGATTTTGAAGAAGAAATCTATATGTCCCAGCCTGAGCACTTTGTTGAAAAAGGTAAAGAAAAACTGGTATGCAAATTAAAGAAGTCTATGTATGGGTTAAAGCAGTCACCTAGAATGTGGTACCAAAAATTTGATAAATTTGTATTGTCTTTTGGATTTGTGAGATCAAAATCTGATCACTTTGTATATTATAAAGCTGAAAGTGATCAAGTATTAGTTATTGCTCTCTATGTTGATGATATGCTATTCATAGGAAATAGCAAGCTAATAATTTTTGATCTTAAGTCTCAGTTGTCTACTAAGTTGGAAATGAAGGATCTTGGTGCAGCAAGGTATATTCTAGGGATGGAGATAACCGAGGACAGGAAGAATAGAAAGCTTTGGCTCAGTCAGCGTAAGTATGTCAGGACTGTTCTTGAGAGATTTTGTATGAATGATTACAAACAGCTAGTGGTTCTAGTCATGCAAGGAATAAAACTATCTGTTGAGGACTGTCCAAAATATCCTACTGAGATGGAGGACATGACCAGTGTACCCTATGCTAGTGTAGTAGGCAGTCTTATGTATGCAATGGTCTGTACAAGGCCAGACATTGCCCAAGCAGTGGGAATACTTAGTCGATTTATGGCTAATCTAGGAAGAACGCATTGGGATGCTGTGAAGAGAGTGTTTAGATATTTGAAGGGTACTTTAGATTTTTCTTTGTGTTACCATGGGAATTCGGTTGAATCACAGAGGACTCTCAACATTCATGGTTATGTATATTTTGATTGGGTAGGATACATTAACAGCAGGAGGTCCACCAGTGGATACATTTTCATGTTGAATGGTGGTGCAGTGAGTTGGATGAGCAAGCGGCAAGCTATGGTTGTTTTTTCCACTACGGAGGCTAAATACATGGCAGCTACTCATGCTTGTAAAGAAGTTGTATGGTTGAAACATTTGTGTTCTAACATTGGTTTTGATGCAAGGGAAATAACTATTTTTTGTGACAGTTAGAGTGCAATTTGTCTGGCAAAGAACCCTACTTTCCATGCCAGGATGAAACATATAGACGTATAGTACCACTTTGTACGAGATATGGTGGAGGATGGAAAGGTCAGTTTGGAAAAGGTTGATACTCTGGAGAATGTTGTAGATTCATTAACGAAGCCAGTGAGCACAAATAAGTTCAGGTGGTGTGCCAGTTCAATGGGCCTTAGTGCCCATGATTTTTAGTAAGTTATGATGTGCTATGGAGGTGCCTGTATGATCTTCGTCAAGTGGGAGATTGTTGGAAATATGTGCCTCAAACTATACAGGCTGAAACCTCCATTAGAGCTAAGTCAATGTGACATCTTCATTGTTTGGCCGACTAGAAGCTTGATTCATTCTGTTTTGAATAGGTCGCTATGACCTTGCAAATGTCTTGCTGAAAGGTTGCATTGTGGAGTCTATCACTGTGACATAGTGTATTCGTTATGACCTCATAGCGCTCGGGAGACCTCTGGCCGATAGGCCATTCAATCGTATTTCAGGGAGACTCTTGGCGACCATGATCTTCGGTGTAACACGGCGGCTCGGTGAAGCGTCTTAGCTAAAGCTAATGTCTCACCGACAAGAATACTATTGGTGTCTTTTCTGTAACGTATGGCTTGGTGAGAAGTCCCAGCGAACGGAGAAAGTCACACCGACGGGGAAACATCCATATGTTATTTGGAGTAACTCAAAGCGATCGGAGAAACCTCTTAGCGATGGTGAATGTCTTGCCAATAGCCGATGGATATCAGGGTAACTCTTGGCGATAGATGAAGCTTTCGGGGTAAGTCATAGAGCTCGGTGAGAAGTCTTAGCGAGAGCTACATGTCTCGCCGACATTGTTTTATGTTGGAGTCTTTGGGGTAACATATGGAGATCGGTATGTTCTCTTAGCAAAGGGAAATTTCTTGGAAATGGGTGAACACTTCGGGGTAACCTTTATGTCTCGGAGAAACCTCTTGGCGATATCGGTATGTCTTTCCGACTATCTTTTGGAGCTTGATATGACTTGTGTCTTTGGTATACCTTTGGTGACTCGCTATGATCTCCTGGCGAATGCGATAGGTCTGGGTGACTGCTCGGTGACTTGGTGTAACTCATGGAGCTCAATAGAACATCTCGGTGACTACGGTGACTCTTGGCGACATCGATATGAAGGTTATCAGGCATCGGCGAGACATTGTTAGTGTCTGACCAAGATACCAACATAGAGCAAATTCTATTGAACGTTTGACAGTCCTATGTGGAGTCTCGTGGACGAATAGGAGGAGCCGAATGGGAACAGTTGGAAGAAAGTTAGTTGCAATGGTTTTGTGAGGAAGTTTGATAGTCAGGGAATGCCATGGATATACTCTGAGATTGTAGATTGTGATCGGGTTGGATTATCAATTGATTTGTTGGTTGAATCGATGGGTTGTTGAGTGATTGTGTCAGTGGATGAATTCTGTGGACTGTAACATGAAGATTCCTATACAAGAATGTTAATGGTGAATGCTATTGTATAATGACACCAAAAAGATAAGTTTGGAATTTTGTATGTAATTTCATTACTGTAATACAAAGTGATTTCTCTTGGTGTGGTGGGTTTTTCTCCCATAAGGGTTTTCCCACGTATATCTGGTGTTCATGTGTGATTGTCAAATACTTTGTTTCTATTGTCTGTTTCATAGTGCATCTTAATTGGACTGTAATTGTAAATTTTAAAGTGTCTACATTCTTTCCTGAGGTATTGATGTTAGGAGAATTGTTTTCCACATCTAATTTTCCTTACAAGGTGGGATGTAATTAAGGGTCTGCAAGTCGTTATGTATTTCCAAATAGCCGATCCACCTTCAATGTTGGAAGTTGTTAGTATTCTGGACGGCTCCTAGCTATCGAGATATTTTCTTTGCAACACATGACACCACATCTTCTTAGGGGTCTTGTAAATCTTCCAAATCAGTTTGGCACCCAATGCCAGATTTTGAAATCTAATCTTTTGCAGCCCAACCCCATCATTGTCTTTTGATTTACAAGTTGTTTCCCAGCCAATAAGAAAAATCCTTTTTACATAATTGGAGCCTTCCCATAGGAAATTCTTCAGAATTCTTTCCAAGTCATCTTCTACCTTTGTCGGGGCTTCATAACATGACATGGTGTAGATCGGTATAGCAGACAGTACCGCCTTAGCCATGGCAATTCTCCTAGAAAGGGTGAGCCATTTGCTCTTCCATGACATTGCTTTATTTCTACACTTCTTGACCACTTCCTCCCAATGCTTGGATTTGCACATGCCTTCAAATATTTTTACCCCTAATAATTTTGCTAGAAATTTCCCCGCTTGAAATCCCAATATTGAGGATATGGCTTGTTGAAGAGATGACCTTGTATTGAAGAAATAAATGCACGATTTCTCCTTATTCATTTTTTGACCTGATTATTCTTCATAAGCATCTAACACCTTTTTAATACTTCTTACTTCTCTTATACTTTCCTCTCCAAGCAAGCTAGTGTCATCAGAAAATTGCGTGTGTGTGATTGGTTCCACATTGGGGGCCACCCGCACTCCTTTCCATTTCAACCTCTGACAATTGTTCTTGATGACACAAATTAGGGATTCAACCATGATTATGAATAGGAATGGTGAGATTGGATCACCCTGTCTGAGAACATTAGCTACCTGAAAGAAGCCATGCAAAGACCCATTTATCAAAATTGAGAAATGAACAATGGATATGCAAAATTTTATAAGATCACACCATTGTGATTTGAATCCTAATTTCTACATAACCTTGAAAAGGAAGCTCCAGGATACCTTATCGTATGCCTTGTAGACATCTATTTTGATCATCATCCCCACCTCCTTACTTGTTTTGAGTGTGTACGCTACCTCTGAAAGGAGCAGTATGCTGTCAATTATTTCCCGCTTTGGCACAAAACCATTTTGTTCAAGTGATACAATTTTCACCATAACCAATTTGAGCCTGCTTGCCAACACTTTTGCTATCACCTTATCAATCGTATTGCATAACGAAATGGGCCTGCAGTTGGTAAAGGACTTGCAAACCTTTTTTTTTTGGGATCAAAGAAATCATAGAGTTATTCAAATCTCTCACAAACCTTTTGGACCTTCAAAAATCTTTGAAAAGATTTCATAGGTCATCCCCCACAAAGTTCCAACATGACTGAAAGAGCCTTGCTGTGAATCCATCCAGCCTTGGTGCCTTATCCAGATGTAGCTGAAATAGAGCCACCTTGACCTCTTCTTTTGACATTGCTCCACAACACATACAATTGTTGGCTTCACTTACCTACTTACTTATCCTATCGAGGATGCTACCGTCCAACTTCTGCATCCTTTGGTTTCCAAGTAAGTGCATAAAGAATTCGACTGCCTCCGAACCTACCTCTGACAAACCTCAGGAATTATGTCCCCTCATAGTCATTATTTGTTCAATCTTATTAGCTGCCCTCCTAGCTAACACCGAAGCGTGGAAAAACTTTGAATTCGAATCTCCTTCGTTAAGCTAGACTTCTCTTGATTTGTCCCTCCATTAAATTTCCTCCCTTTTAAGGAGCTCGGCCAACTTGGAGTTCAATTATTTTTCTTTATAGAACTCATCATTTCTCATACCTTCTTTGATTACTTTTTCATTAAGGGCATCCAACTTGTTTTCCACCTTAGCTTTCTCCACAAAAATATTTGGAATTTTTCCTTGTTCCATATCTTTAGCTTTTGTTTGATGAAATGCAGTTTTTTGAAAATCCTTAAACTGACCACGCCCTTGACTCTGGCATCCTTCCACCAATTCTCCAGTAGGCCAACTAGACTACTATCCCACCACCACATGTTTTGAAATTTAAAGCTTGTCTTTACCCCTTCTGGTCGATCAATAATTGTTAGTTCCAATGGGAAGTGATTTGATATTGACACAGGTAGTATGGCAACATGCACGTGCAAACCAGTTTCATTCCAAGCCAAGGAAATTAGAAATATGTCCAGTCTTTCAGCAATAGTGGTGAAGTCCTTCCGCCTATTGCTCCAGGTGAAGACACCATTCTCTATTGGACAATCGATAATACCAACCTCTGCCACAAATTTTTTGAAATTGATGGAGGCCTGAGAGACATGACGTGTCCCACCACTCTTCTCGGACAACTCGAGGATGGCATTGAAGTCCCCACCAATTATCAAATTCTCCCTAAGGAAAGGTCGAGCAAAGTCAAGCACCAATCCCTAAAGAGATTCCTTCTCCATTTTCGTTAGACCATAAATATTGATAACCATGAAGTGACAATTCAAACTAAGATCGTATACCTTCACTGCCAGCCAATTAGCAATGGATCCAATTACCTCCACATATACCATATATTTTTTCCATAAAACACCCAAGCCACCTGCAACACCCAAAAAATCTTTAAAAAATCCTTTCGACGACCGACAATACTTTACGAACTTCATACCTTCTTCCCTTGACAACTTAGTTTCTTTTATCATGATTAGATTGCTTGTGTTTTTCTGTAGATGGAACCTAACTAGGCACTGCTTGTCAGGGGCCTTTAGGCCCCTAACATTCCATGTGGTTATCTTCATTGTTTCCCAAGGGAGGGCTTTCCTCCCTTGGTACTCAAGAACTTAGTAATGCTAGGGTACTTCTTCACAACAACCTCCTCTTCCCTCAATTTCTTGAATGATTTTCTACCCCAGGAGTTGCCCGATGTGTCAATTTTTCCCACACCTAGATGTTTTGCAACCGATTGTGAAATACATCTATCTTCAATGATGTCTAATGCATCATTAGAATCAACATTTGAGTTGAGGTTTGCACTAGCCAATGAGGCAACCTCCTCAGCCTCTTCAGGTGCACTATCATGATTATTCACCAAACCTAGGGATTTAGGTTACGGAGCGTCCCAAGGTTCTCCCTCCTTTACCACATCTGGGATTTTCTCAAGGGGCTCTCCAATCCTCCCACCATTTGATACAATCTCCTCATGATTTTTCTTCATTTCTGGGGCAGCATGAGAGGGCCTCTGATGAACTAGAGGCCTGTCCTCAGGTGTATTTTTCCACTAGGTGCCCATCCTTCCATTGGAGCATTTTGATTCTTTGTGATCCTAGGTGCCATAGTTGAGACATAAGACTTTTGATTCCTCCACTTCTATTTCCTAATACCATCAGACCCCCTCCACAATGAGACAAGCTTTCTTAGGAATGTTGTCAATTGCTACGAATTTCAACCTGGCATATTTATAGAGATCCCCTTCCAGTATACTCATATCAATCTCCTTTAGGGTACCCAGTGATCGACCAATCTTCTCCAGACAATCGCCAGCCCAATATTCCATCAGAAGGTTGTAAAGCCTGATCCACACTAGCTGATCATATGGTCTCATCTTTACTAGGTTGAAATTGTGATGCCATGGCTACATATAGAGAGGGAAGCAATTCATGAACCACATATCACCCTTTGTGCACCTCCTTACCACTAGGAAGAAGCCTTTTGGTAGGAACCTTAATAGGACTTCCATTTCCCAATTTTCTTTGATCCAACCATTGATTGTGGCTCTATTTGGTCTACCCCCGATGAAATGGCATATGAATGCAAAGTCTCTTTAAATAGCCAAGTTTGTCCTGATTTTGTCTGCTACATCCATTTCCAACACTCCTTCTTCAGCTGCCAGGTTAGGGCATAGTGCCTCCATCATTCCCCAACTATCCTTTGGCTGAATCTTAGACCCGGTATTCCATTTCCTATGGGGTTCATTCTGCTAGCCCTTGGTCTGCCCCACCATCCATCCTTTATGCCTCTTCCTCAGTTTTTTCCCACAAGTTATGAATGGTCGATTCAAATTTTTGAATTGTTCCTGTGATAGAGCAAAAGCACCATGGTTCCCCCTGGTTGTGTCCACACCTTTCTTTGAGGCTTCCGATTTAGGAGTGTCATGCCTTTTATGGGCTGGAACACAACCATCCTTGTTATTTTTCACTTGCTTTTGGTAGCTAGGGTGGCACTTGTCTTTCCATCTCCCACCTATAAATATCCATTGGGGGCGATACTCCTATTGTGGTCCCAACGACCTATCCGCAACCACCTCATCCCCCCATCGATGCTTCCTGCTGAACTTGCTTCATAGCTACTCTCCATTGCTCTTCGGTGGCTCACCATTCTTCCCTGCGTCACTTGCCTTTTCCCCTATGCTTACGTACGAGCCTGCTCTGCCTTGCGCCATTTTTAAATAAATTAACTTAAGTACATCTATCTTAAAAAGTGGAGACATATATATATATATATATATATCTTTTATTCTTCTTGATTAGTTAAATAAATCCTATTTATTTAATTATATCTTTAATTATTTAATTCTCCACATTCACACTTTCTAAATTAAGAAATTACTTTAATTATTTAATTATCCGTCTTCTCTCAATATTATCCATTAATCATGAATAAATACAAAATATTTTATTTATTTATCTAATTCCTCAAATAATTAAATAATTTAATTAAATAATTTTTTTAGTTAAATGCTTCCTAAGGGGGCAACTCCCATGAAATTGAATAGGAATAATTAATTACATCTAGCCCTATGGCTTTTAGTTTGAAACTACAGAAATCCAGCTCCCGCATGAGCTGTCTCCAACTGGTAGGCGAGCAAAGCCATTAGGAAGAAAGAAATGCAAACAAAGCAAGCGGTGAGCCAACAAGTAACTTCACACTTACAACATCCATTTTTGAAATAGTTCATTAAATCATCAAGTCCTTCTTTATGGCCTCCAAGAGACTATTCAGAAGCCCAATATCCCCATAGAAAACTTTAGAAACTCCCAAAGAAACCCCAATATTAGCCAAGACATCGACCACCATGTTAGCTTCATGGTATACATGAGTAATTGTCAAGTCTACCAGCTCAGTTAAGCTCTGTTGAATTTTTGAGACAAGACCCTTTACCTTCTAGTTCAACACCATGTTCTTTCGGACAACGTTAATGCAAATCATGGAATCACCTTCAATATCAATCTCACGATAACCTTTTTCAACGCACAAGGAAATACCACAAACCAACACTTCAAACTCTGTCACGTTGTTAGTCACCTCCCTAATACCTTTAGTGATCACCCATAGACACTCCCCATTTTCATTCCTTATGATGGCACTGCACTTGGCCAATCCAGGGTTCCCCTTTGATGCACTGTCGAAATTTAATTTTACTCTACCAGGCCTTGGATTCTTCCACTGAGCTTCTCGTCTTTTCTTGCAAGTACTAGATCCCACCATCATAGGTGGCTTCCAAAGTTCCCATTTCTTCCTTAACACACTGTCCTAGGCTATGAACTTTGAATCTTTCCTTGGATGGAATTTTGCATTTGTCACATCGAAGATGCTAGCTTCCAACCGATAAACCAATTCAAACACTTCAAGAATCTTTTCATTGAAAACTCTATGGTTTCATTCCTTCCACAAGTTCCAGACAAGCATAGAGGGAAAAACTGACCAAAACATCCCTCCACAGATCACATCCAAAGGTTCTTGGCCATCTCATCAGGAAGTCCTTCAAATCTAGTTGTCTTAGAGCATACCAACCCAGGGACTACATCAACCAATCCCAACAAGTCATAGAAAAGGGGCATGTAAGTAGCAAGTGGTCAACATTTTCCTTTGCCACTCTACAAAGCATGCAAATTGAAGTGCCATAAATCCTATATCTGGCCAACCTTTCACCTGTTGAAATCTTCTTATGAAGCGCAACCCACAAGAAGGCTCCAACCTTCGGTCGAAGATGTGAATTCCAACACAGCTAGAATGGGCACCCTTCTTGCGTACCCTGTACATGCTGAATCTCATAGCCCAGTTTTACTAAAAATTCCCCTAACCACAACCCACACCATACTATCTCATTTGCCTCCTATGTTATTAGTACTTTTCGCTCACCCAGAATGGTTTTCAATTTACTTTGATCTTCAGCTGGGATGTGGAACTCATCGCTATCAATCTAGTGGGAAACTCCAGACCACCTCGATCAGAATTGAATCGAACGTAGTCCACCACTTTACATCCATGACTATGAACCACTTCCACAATCCAATCATTTGTGCTAAAAAATGAGTCAAGCCATGGGAGGCCATTCCACGAATCAATCCAAAAATTCACTGACCTCTCATTCCCAATCCACCATAAAATGTGGTTAGTAATCAATCCCTTGCTCTGCAATATGAACCTCTAGACGGCTAAGCTGCCTTCAGAATTTTCCATTGTCATAATGCGAGTAGGATCGTCGTTGTCCAAGTATTTTCCATGGGTAATTCTACACCTTAGTCTGTTGGGTTCCTCATAGAGTTTCCAACTGAGCTTGACACCCAAGGCATTATTCAAAATCTCCATCCTTGGTAGCCTAGCTCCCCCATTTTTCTTGTGCAAGCATGCAATTTCCCAACTAATCAAAGGAATCCACTTCACCTCCTTATCACCTTCCCACATAAACTTCTTCAATAGACTTTCAAGACTTCCGCAGGCTTTAGCCAATATTTTAAAGCAAGACATGACAAATATGGGAACAAAGGAAAAAATTGATTTAATCATTTGTATTCTACCTACAAATGATAACCACTTGCATTTCCACACCTCCTTCTTCATCCTACACCAATTCAGAACATCCTCCCAATGAGAATATTTGCACAATCCCTGAAATAAGGGTGCTCCCAAATGCTTCAAAGGAAGAGAACCAATTCCGAAGCCAAGAATCTGTGAATTTTTCTTTTGTATAGACATCTTGGTATTGAAGAAATATATTTCAGATTTTCCTTGTTCAACACTTGACCTGACGTAGCAATATATTTATCCAAGGCTCCCTTGATAACCTCTGCCTCCCTCAATGAAGCTTCCCCAAAGAGCGTAGTGTCATCTGCAAATTGATTGTGTGTGATATTTTCAACCCCATCCACCACTTGGATACCACACCAAACTTGTGTTTCTCTTAACCTACAAAAGTGATGCCCCATGGCCTCCTCTATGATGAAAAAGAGAGAAGGGGATAGCGAGTCGCCCTACCGAAGGCCATTGGTAGCACTGAAGAAGCCGCATGTCATCGATCCATTGACAAGAATGGAATACCAAGGTGAGGAAATACACCAGCTAACCATTTCTACCCATTCAGGAGAAAAACTGAATCTTTCCAAATTTCTAATAGAAAGTCCCAGTGAACCTTTTCATATGCCTTACTGACATTGAGCTTGCTTGTTATGCCCTTCAACCATTCTGAAGTAATCAAGTGGACCACCTCCACCATTGTGATTATGCTATCAATTATCTCCCTTCTAGGTGTGAACTCGTTCTGCTCCACTAATATTATTGAACCCATCACCTTCTTCAGCATGTTCGCCATGGCTCTTGCCAGAATTTTGTACACACCGTTGCATAGAGATATCAGATGATAATCAACAAAAGAAGAGAAGTCCGATTTTTTGGGAACCAAGGCCACCACCATATTGTTGATATCTTTGACGAATTTCTACTTTTTCCTAAATTCCTCCATAAAATTCCATGCGTCCTGACCCACAAAACTCTAAGATTTTTAGTAGAATTTTATAGGAATCCCATCGGGCCCCGACGTCTTGTCAATATTTAGCCCAAAGACTACAGCCTTGACTTCCTCCATGGTAAATGGTATGCATAACATCATGTTGTTGATGTCCCCAACAATATTTGGGATGCAATTTAGATACTCCTTGTCCCAACCTCTATCATCCACCCTGGCTGCAAGCTAATTGGAGAAGCAAATCACTTCCTTTTCTAGGCCCTCCATGTCACTTACTACAGTTCCATCGGCTAATCAAATGTTGGCAATCTTGTTTCGGTCTCTTCTAGACCAAGTGGTAGCATGAAAATACTTTGTATTTGTGTCTCTGTCCTTAAGCCAAGTTTCATGAGCCTTGTCCTTCTA
>VDFB02391901.1:0-14395 GCA_007258455.2 Sequoia sempervirens | reverse complement strand
CCCTGATTTACCGTAGTGAGGCGATTACACCCTTGATTTACTGCAGAGGGGCGAATTTGCCCTCCTGAACACCTAAAATCAGCCCATTTGGATCCGTTTAGCCTCTAAACCATCATTTAATCATTCCCAACCATTATCTCATCATCCCAAGCCTCCATTTTGTCACTCTAAACCTCTGAAAACCTCCATTTTATCATTCCAAACCTTCGTTTGGCCATTCCAACATCCGTTTGACCATGTAGTCTTTCATCCTTTTTAAATCTTCTGCCCACTCATTTCGAGTAATCTTTCGTCCATTCCAAGCATCCATCTCCTCATTCTGAGAGTTGTTCATCCTTTCCAATCAATAATTTACTCGTTTTGAGCTTTCAATCATTCATCCATTCTAAGCAATCATTAGTTTCGAGTGTTTGATCATTCATCCATTCCAATCATTTTCCCAAATCTGATCATCTATTTCCTCAATCCGATTATCCAACACCCCATTCCAATCACCCGTCTCTTTGTTTTAACAACTCGTTTACCCATTTAAAGAGTCCACCCCATTGTGGGGCGAACCTGCCCTAAAAAGGGGTGAATCTGCCCCTCCAGGAGGGCACAGACGCCCCAGAAGGGGGTAGAGACGCCCCAGGAGGGCAGAGATGCCCCAGAAGTGGGCAGAGACGCCCCAAGAGGGTAGAGACACCCCAGAAGGGGGCATAGATGCCCCAAGAGGGAACAAATGCCCCAGAAGGGAGCAAAGATGCCCCAAGAGGGTAGAGACACCCCAAAAGGAGGCAGAGATGCCCCAAGGGGGCAGAGATGCCCCAGGAGGGCACATACACCGCTCTGTGAAAAATTTGAAAAACAAACATATCTAGTTCCCAAATCCGACTAGTGACACCAATCCCATCATATCTTTCAATCCAATCCTAATTCCGAGCACTCGTTCACTCGTTCTTAGTATTCATTCATCTATTTCGAATCTTCTTCCCCTCGTTATGAGAGTCATTCATCTATTCCGAGCACCCGTTTGTCGTTATCAACAATTTTTTGAAAGTCATCATTTCATCACAAAAATCACATAAGTGCCACTTAGAACACCATTAGAGTCCATATCCAACATCAAATCATCCATCCCAATCATCTAGGCTTCATTTTGAGAATTTTGATTTTTGTGCTGAAACTTCCGGAGGCCATAACTTTTGACTCGGGTGTCCGTTTGAGCTGAAATTTTATGGGGGGTTGCGTTATGAAATGGAATGTGGATCCCCGATGACTAGAAGTCCCTCGGACCCCATTTTCCCACATTTTCAAGGCCTCAAACTTTCATCTTGACCCTCAAAATCACAATTTAGTGTTTTTTTCCATCATTTTGAAAAATCGTTTTTGTCAATAACTCGAAATGCATGTCTCAAATTTGGGATATTAGTTGGAAATTCATCCTATCTTTGTTTTGGGTATTTTTTGGGAAAAAATTGAACTCTCAAAAGTACATTCGTGAGGTTTCCTAAAATGGAAAAAATTGACAATTTTTGAAAATTGCCAAATTTGGAAAAATTTGATTGTCAGCACCTTACGTTCTTTAAACCCCAAAACTTGGAGTAGAATCAATCCCATCACATCCTCCAATCATTCTAAGCTTCAACCCAATCCTAATTTGAGCTTTAATCTAATCCCAATCTGAGCTTAACCAAAACCCTAATCTGAGGTTTAGTCATTTCAACCTTTCATTCATCCATTCTGAACAATTGTTCTCCCTTTTCAATCATCTATTTACTCATTCTGAGTAAACATTCATATATTTCCAACCTTCATCTATCATCTCAAACTCTCGTTCTATCATTCCAATCATTCGTTTACTCGTTCTGAGTAAACATTCATCCATTTTACACCACATTTCATCATTCCAAACTCCTGTTCAGTCATTCTGATCATTCATTTACTCATTCTGAGTAAACGTTCATCCATTTCACACATCCTTTCATCATTCTGAACTCTCGTTCTATCATTCTGATCATTCGTTTACTCGTTCTGAGTAAACATTCATCCATTTTACACCACATTTCATCATTCCAAACTCCCGTTCAGTCGTTCCAATCATTCATTTACTCGTTCTGAGTAAACATTCATCCATTTCACACATCCTTTCATCATTCTAATCGTTTCGAGTAAAAATTCATCCATTTCACACCTCCTTTCATCATTCTGAACTCTTGTTCTATCATTCTGATGATCCGTTTACTCGTTCTGAGTAAATTTTCATCCATTTCACACATCCTTCAATCATTTCGAACTCTCATTCTATAATCCCGATCAATCATCTACTCGCTCCGAGTAATCTATCATTCATTCTGAGCTTTCATCTTCTCGTTCTGAGAACCATTCATCTATTCTTAGCAGTCATTTACTCATTCCAAATAATCATTCATCCATCCCGATCAATCATTTACTCATTTTGAGTATTTGTTCATCCACTTTCTTTCATCCATTTCTCCAATCGAATCATCATTTCCCCCATCCAAATCCCTTGAACTTCGTCTCGGGTTATTATCCAAATTGACCTAAGTGTCTGATCTGATCATCCTCATCAACATCCGCTTAGGATTGTCATCCGTCCTAAGATAATCATTATTGTCAGCCCAATCAATCCATTTTCAATCTCAAAGTGGATTCGGTGCCGTAATCATCCATTTATCCTTTTATCCAATCAATCAGTATCCTAAGTCATCTAAGATAATCTCTGAATGGGATTTGCAGCCTCTTTCATCATCTTATTCTATCCATCAATCGATCTTATCATTCATCGATCAATCCAATCACATCACCTTCGACCCAATCAATCTACTTCTATCTTGAAGCAGATTCGGTGTCGATCGTCAGAATCAATCCCATCACATCATCCAATCATCCTAATATGAGCTTTAGTCCATTCCCATTCTGAGCTTGAGCAAAATCCTGAGTTGAGCTTTAGTCCATTCCCATCCAAAATCTTTGATCCATCTTCTTTATCCTTTCATCGTCATGAATCCTTATCCTCCATCAATAGTGATCAAGGGAAACCCTAATTACGTTGAAAATGATAACGAAAGTCTTGTCGATCAAGAAGAATGTGACATAGATCCCCTTGACACTATCATTGCTAGAAAGCTTTCTCCACCCACTTTCCAAAATCCAATCACCCCCTCGAGTTATCCTGTTATGTCTTCATCCATGCCTAATCATGTTGCTTATGCTACCTTTGACAAGGGATATCTGTCATATCCATCATACCCTTCATCTACATCATCCTCTTATCCTAGTCGACCATCTCGATACCCCTATCTTAATCCCCCATCCACATCCTCCTATCTAAATCCTTCATCCGCATGTACCCACTACCCTAATCTTCCATGCCAATCTGCTCACTCTAATCCTACATTCGTACCTTCGTATCCTAATCCAACATCCACATCAACTTATCCTAATCTGACATCTGCCACCTCAATCTTCCCATCCTCATCCACCATCCCCATACCCGTACTACAATCCACCACCTGCATCCTCATGTCCTAATTCACCATTTCTTAACCCTTCATCTAATCTTAACCCCCCATCTATTCCAAGTTTTACATCCAATCCCATTCCCCCATCTATTCCAAGTCTTGCATCCAATCCCATTCCCCCATCTATTCCAAGTCTTGCATCCAATCTCGTTCCCCCATCTAATCCTAGTTCACCGATCCATAATCCTTCATCCAATCCTACCATGCCATCTCAGCCTAGAGCATTCAAGTTCTTCACTCTAGAAGTTCTCCAAGGACTTATAACAAAGAAGACATCTCCCACTCCACACCTTGAAGTTATGGAATCATTCCATCCCAACCCATCATCCATGATCATTAGAGACGAGACCCTTCTCCACCCAACACCTATCATTGATGGTACCACCCCTAGCACCACTCAAACCATTGAAACCATCACATCCTCTGAATCCATTGAGCCCCCATCTCCTACCATCACATCCTCTAAATCCACTGAGCCCCCATCTCCTACCATCACATCCTCTAAATCCACTGAGCCCCCATCTCCTACCGGCACATCTACCAAATCCATTGAACACCCACCTCTTACTCTGAGAGTTGTCGAACCCATCAACAAAACCCTAATCCAATCCACTTCTTCCACTCCTAGTGTCACTAAAATCCATTCCCATGAATGTTTTGAATTTTCCATCCCTCCATCTTCCCCACTTGAAGAGTCCCACCAAGACTCCATTATCATGCCTCTCGCACACGATGAGTCATGCCAAGAGCCTAATCCAAAGCATGTCAACATATCCCCTTCTCCAGATCAAGATCCTACCATCTCATCTAGTCCACCTCAAGATCACAGTCCCCTATCCATTCCATCCCATGATCCCCTTGTCATTCAAGCTCCCACCGCTCCATCTCCATCGCATGAGCCCACTACCACAACTCTAGATCCTATCATATCCCATAATCCCTCTCCTAATATCACCCATCCAAATGTTGCTATCCCATCATCACCTAAAACTGCTATCCCCACACCACTTGCATATCCCCTTGGTACCCTCACATTCTTCCATGGTGGCCTCCTCGCAGAAGAAAAACACAGTGTATATACCACCCATCATCCTCCACCTAATAATGGACTCGCATCATGTTTTTAGAATAACACAAATCCTATCATGGATCGCATGCTCAAGAAAATGAACTATCAGGGAAGAGGTCTAGGCATTCATGAACAAGGTATTTTAGAGCCCATCCAAGTCAAAGAACAAATTTGCATGCAAGGTCTTGGACCTATTTCCCAAGACTCACAATCTAAAGATGTTGGTACAACCTCTAGATGTCCTCAATGAGCCTTTTCCAAAAGAAATGTCAGCTCTTCCCATCAACCCACTAGATCATATGCTACCATCCCTCCTCCTCTATCGTATCGCCTCAAAACAACTATCCATATTCCCCCTTCATCTACTACATCCATTTTGGGTCCTTACATCCCTCCATCCACCATATCCCATCCTTCATTTACTCCATCCATCTTGGGTCCGTATATCCCAAGCTCACCTCCTTCATCTCATCCTTTCATCCATCCAACACCTATCCATGTCATCCATCATAAACATCCCTCTCACATGTCCCCTAATCAGGATCAACAAAGGCACATACCCGCACATCCTCCATCTACACGTAATCCTACCTTCGTCGCTCCACATCATCCATCTCCTCGCACCCATCCCATTGCTACCAAAAGCACTTTGGGTATTAAAACAAGAATGTATCAATCTAAAGATCCACATGAATCTAAAGCTTCCGATGTCCCCTCCAAAAGACATGGTGAAGAGAAGAAAAATCTAAATCTAAATCCACATCAAATCCATAGGCCACAAAGGCCCACCAAAGAAAAGATCAAAACCATGTGGATCCCAAAGAAAAAAGATGCAATTCCATCACATGAAAAATCTGTAAGAACATTCAAAGTTGCTAATCTAAAAGCTAATCATACACCCTTTTCATCTCCTAAGTCTGTTTTGGGTCCTTATGTCCCAAAATTCACCATTCCATCTCCTCCATTATCCCCACATTCTCCATCCCTTAATCCTCTTATCTTTTCACATCCACCACCACATGTGCCAATGTTGGTCCTGAACACATCTCCCCATCACATATCCACCCCATCATTCCATCCATACCCTTTGCGGCATCCCATCCATTATCCCATGTATCTCCTCTCAAATCCTCTAATTCATCCTCTTGCATGAAATCCATTTATCCTAATAGGTTATTGCCTAACATCAGCGATGCAGCTTCAAGTATGAGCTCTTACTACCTCGTATGGAACTTGATGCTTGAGTCCTTCATCCATATCGCTTGTGTCATGTATTCTAAATCCCTTATCAACATTCCTATCATATCCATTTTCATCCCCTTGCTAAATACAAAAATAAAAAAAAATCCAAAAATCAAAAAAAAAAATCAAAAAAATCAAAAAAATTAAAAAAATAAAATAGTAAAGAGAAATAGTTTGTCCAATGGTGAAAACTTGGCAAACAAGCGCCTTGTATAAGTACCATGATGAAAACCTAGCAAACAGGTGTCATGCGTAAATCCCCATCTGCACTTAGGGGCAGCTTCCTGATATGCATTCCCTCCATTTGCTATGCTTCAAGCTATGCGTCCTCTTCATAAATCCCCTCCATCCCACCTATCTTCCACATCCTACTATCATATCCCATTTATCTCCCATCCCTCCATCCTTCTTGTGATCTTGATCAAAACAGGGGCACCTATCTATACATGCTTTGGCCACCTCTTAGTATACATTCCCTTCATCCATGCTCTGTTGTATTCCTTGGTCACCCATCCTATCCTCCTCTAGTTATCTCCTCTTCCGATCTCTCATCTCCTTAGCAGCCACCGCCCTAGCTACTGCTGCATCCCTCTCCCTCTGTAATCCATGCATGTCTCTCCCTATCACATCACTACACTGCATAGACTGCCACTGTGCCACTACTGCATCCTGCTCCCCCTGTAGTGTCTGCATCTGTACCTCCGCAACATCTCTCTCCCTCTAAGCGGCCTGACATTGAACCATTGCTCCATCCCTCTCCCCCTGCAGCTTTTGGACTCTCAACACTGCTACATCTCGCTCGCCCTATAGTATTAATACCTCTGAGGCTGCCTCCTCTCTCCTCCTCTGAAGAGAATGAATCTGTACCTTTTTCAACTCTCTCTCATCCTGCAGTACCTAAACTCGCGCCTGCGTTGTATCCCTCTCTGCCTCCACTGCTTGTACCCGCGCCTATGCTACATCTCTCTCCGCTTGCATAATACGAACCTGCTCCCTCGCCTGTCTCTCCTCTCCCTCTTCTTCACCCTTTCCTCACTTGCTACAATAACAATGAAGCAAGGTAGTTCTTCAAATTACCTTTTAACCTTTTCCCCTTTTCCAATAAAAGGTATTTTTTACTTTTTATTTACCTTTTTCCTTCTTTAATCCTTCTTTCCCGGAGCCGCCATTTGCAAACCGTACGTCCAATCAACTCCATTCAAAAGGCAAAGTTTCTTAGTTTTTCGCCCTCTATCCAATGGTCTCCTCCATTTCTTTCTATCGAGAAGTCATCCGAGCCCCCCTTCTTTCTTCCCCAACCGCCCTCTCGAGGGGGCATACCCTATCACTTTCTTCCATCTATTTGAAGCTAGGCACTGGGGCATCCCTCTCCTTCTCTTTCAGGCTGAGGCATCAATCCCTATCACTTTCTTCATCCCCGACATTTTATTTTTCTTCGAAACATTGTTATTTTAACAATATTTCGAAGAGGGGCAAAATGTAGACACCCAAATTTGATCACTCCCATATGATCAAATTTACCCCTTTATTCATCAATTGTGTCAATATTAATTTATTTAATTAATATTACGCTTCCCACATAAGACTCTTAAAGTGTTTAATTTAATAATTAAATACTTTATTTGGTGCCTTTATCTTCTCTAAATTAAATAAATACACCAATTTATTTAATTTAGGGGCAAAATGTAGACACCCAAATTTGATCACTCCCATATGATCAAATTTACCCCTTTATTCATCAATTGTGTCAATATTAATTTATTTAATTAATATTGCACTTCCCACATAAGACTCTTAAAGTGTTTAATTTAATAATTAAATACTTTATTTGGTGCCTTTATCTTCTCTAAATTAAATAAATACACCAATTTATTTAATTTAGTCATCCTAATCTATTGAATTAAAATCAATTTAAAATTCTTCTTTTCTCACTACTTGTCACATCCTCCATAATCCATCTCTAATATGAATTAATTTAATTAATTCATATTTAGGGTGTGCATCCTCTTAATCAAAGATTAATTTCACATCCTCCTACATTTGCCACTTGTCTCTAATCTTCTATTAATTATCATAATCAAGTATTTGCACAACTTTAATCAAAGTCATTAACTATTTTTGGCACCACTTTTTAGTCAATCTTTCCTTTTTTCCTTTTTGGACATTGACCCTCTTTCCCATGATAATTTTTAATTCTCATTTATTCATCCTATGTCTCTCTCCTCCCCATGTGAATTTTTAATTCACATTTTGTCTTTCTAAGGCTTCTAGAATATTTGACATGTCACCTCATGCACATGTGACCAATTCCCACCTTTTTGGAGACCCTCTCTTATCCTTTAGACTCTCCTAAGAATGTGAATTTTTAATTCACATTTATTTCTCCAACCACCTCTCCTTTTCCCATGGAGATTTTTGAGGAATTCCAAAATTCTTCAAGTGTACCTTTCACTCTCACTTGGGGACAACAAATTCCTTTTTGAGGAGATCTTCTCACTCCCCAAGGTACTTGGAAGGTACTTGTCCTTCCTCCACCTCATGTACCTTTTGGCCACCTCACTTGCACCTCATCTCCTCTTAGCCACTTCATCATCCACATATCAAGATGTGAGGGCTTGTGAGTTCTCAACCCACCATAGCCCTTCATCTTGACCTTGTTGGATGAATCTCAATTGTTGAATTCTCTAGAGAATTCAAATTCTCCTATAAATCCCCCCTCCTCAAGGGCATTTTCAACACTTAGCTATTTTGCAACTAAATGCTGCCATTTTGTGCACTCATTTAGCCATCAATTTCGTCCATTTTGATTTGCATCAAAGCACATAGTCAAATCCTCCATTTAACCACATCAAGAGCCATCAAGGAGCATACAAATCAATCCAAATCAAGGGCCAACCAAGGAGTTTTAGTTGCAAGAAGGAAGATATAACCACTTATCTTCATTTTAACACATTCCTCTTTGCATTTTACAAATTCCTTAGGCTAATCATGAGGTGTTTCATTATGTTTTCCATTGCATTTAATTGCTTAGAATAGGTTAAACATTTTGGTATCACACTTACTATACTCAATTTCATCTTCAAGCACATCCATCTTCATCCATTTTATCAAGTTTATAGCTAGATTATGCAGATTTTTCATCATGGAGCTCAATTGAATCAACATCAAAGTGCATCACTCATCAACATTGCAACATAGGAGTTAGGAAAGGGCCAATTTTCACATCAAATTGGCACCAATTCCCCCATGGGATCAAGAGCTTGCTTGCTTAATTAGGATTTCATTGCTTTCTCATTGTGTTCTTCATTTTATTTCCTAATTTGAGCTTTGCTAATAGATTTCATGGGGAATCTTGTTTCTCACTTGCATTTGATCTAACTATGTGTTTGTTTATTATGTTATGCAGGTGCTAGGATCAGGGTTCTACAGGTCACATTCAAGAGATTTCTCTTTGAAGATGTACCTGTTTCTTTCCTTCCACAAATGCCACACCACCAAAGAAGGTGCTAGTACCAAATACCATGCCAATAGCCAAACTTGTTTGCAATCAACCAACTACTCATAAAATCTCTAAGTTTGTCCTTCCTAGGTCCTTGTAGACTGAAGGTCCCTTGTAACCAATCCCAATAGGAGGTAGCCATGGGCCATGTGAGAAATAAGTGATCCACATCCTCCACCTCTTGTTCACATAACATGCATCTGGATGGGCCAACTATCCCAATCCTCCTTAATATTTTTCCTGTAAAAAAATGATAATGAAGGGCTACCCAAAGGAAAGCACCAACTTTGGGGAAAACTTCATGTTTCCAACAAAGGGTTGCCAACCTCGCTTTATCTTTGCATTGGGGAATTTGGATACGGTATCCTAGCTTGGCCGAATATTCTCCTGATGCCACTCCACACCAGATAATAGTATCTTCCCTATTACTGAACAAGATCATCCTATTGGTTAATTCCTAGGTGACAACATATTTCAAATCTTGTGGGAGTGGAAGGCAGCCAACATCTTTCCATTTAGTTTGACCATTACCCAAGTCATCGCTATTATACATATAGTTTTCCACCTTGTCCCTGAATTCGTCCTGAAGTCTTTCCACATATTGCCTCAGCTCAAACATCTCTATCAGACTTCTGTGGCCATCGCAAGAGTTAGACAAGAATAGTGCTTTTCTTCCATCCCTGATTTTCCATGATAGGTGTGTTGGAAATATGTTCCTCAAACTATACACGCTGAAACTTCCATTAGAGCTAAGTCGATGTGACATCTTCATTGTTTGGCCGACTAGAAGCTTGATTCATTATGTTTTGAACAGGTCGCTATGACCTTGCAAATGTCTTGCCAAAAGGTTGCACTATGGAGTCTATCGCTGTGACATAGTGTATTCGTTATGACCTCATAGCGCTTGGGAGACCTCTGGCCGATAGGCCATTCAATTGTATTTCGGGGAGACTCTTGGTGACCATGATCTTCGGTGTAACACGGTAGCTCGGTGAAGCATCTTAGCGAAAGCTAATGTCTCACCGATAGGAATACTGCTGGTGTCTTCGCCGTAATGTATGGCTTGGTGAGAAGTCCCAACGAACAGAGAAAGTCACGCTGATGGGGAAACATCCATACGTTCTTCGGAGTAACTCAGAGCGATCAGAGAAACCTCTTAGCAATGGTGAATGTCTTGCCGATAGTCGATGGCTATCAAGGTAACTCTTGGCGACAGATGAAGCTTTTGGGGTAAGTCATAGAGCTCGGTGAGAAGTCTTAGCGAGAGCTACATGTCTCGCTGACATTGTTTTATGTTGGAGTCTTCGGGGTAACATATGGAGATTGGTATGTTCTCTTAGTGAAGGGCAATGTCTTGGCGACAGGTGAACACTTCGGGGTAACCTTTATGTCTCAGAGAAACCTCTTGGCGATATCGGTATGTCTTGTCCACTATCTTTTGGAGCTCGATATGACTTGTGTCTTTGGTATACCTTTGGTGACTCACTATGATCTCCTGGCGAATGCGATAGGCTTGGGCGACTACTCGGTGACTCAGTGTAACTCATGGAGCTTGATAGAACATCTTGGCGACTATGGTGACTCTTGGCGGCATCGATATGAAGGTTATTAGGCATTGGTGAGACACTGTTAGTGTCTCACCGAGATACCAACACAGAGCAAATTTTGTTGACCGTTTGACCGTCCTATGTGGAGTCTCATTAACGAATAGGAGGAGCCGAATGGGAACAGTTGGAAGATAGTTAGTTGCGACGGTTCTGTGAGGAAGTTCAACAGAAAGGGAACGCCATGGATATACTCTAAGATTGTAGATTGTGATCGGGTTGGATTATCAATTGATTCGTTGGTTGAATCGACAAGTTGTTGAGTGATTGTGTTAGTGGATGAATTCTATGGACTATAACATGAAGATTCCTATACAAGAATGTTAATGGTGAATGCTGCTATATAATGACACCAGAAAGATAAGTTTGGAATTTTGTATGTAATTTCATTACTGTAATACAAAGTGATTTCTCTTGGTGTGGTGGGTTTTTCTCCTGTAAGGGTTTTCCCACGTATATTTGATGTTCATGTGTGATTGTCAAATACTCTGTTTCTATTGTCTGTTTCATAGTGCATCTTAATTAGACTGTAATTGTAAATTTTAAAGTGTATCTACATTCTTTCCTGAGGTATTGATGTTAGGAGAATTATTTTCTGCATCTAATTTTCCTTACAAGTGGTATCAGAGCCTTGCCAGTTGTGTTATCCTTGTGGGTATGTTGGGTTTTTTGAGTCAGTTCTGTTCAGTGGGAGTCTTGTAGAAAATTGTTATTTCTGATTACAGGTTGAGATGGCTAGTACATCTGGAAAGTTTGAAATAGAGAAATTCAATGGCATTAACTTTGAGTTATGGAAACTCAAGATGGAGGATCTTCTTGTTGACCGTGATCTTTAGATTGTTGTGGCTGGAGTGAAACCTATAGGCATGAAGCAAGAAGATTGGTACCTTGCAGGAAATCTAAGGGGCTGATAAGGCTCTGTTTGGAAGACTCAGTGCTTCTGAATGTGCATGAGGAGAAGACTGCATCTTCCTTGTGGAAGAGACTAGCGTCTATTTATCAGGGGAAGTCCTTGGTGAATAAACTATTCCTGAGGAAGAAACTATACTCTTTGAGAATGCAGGAAGGAGGGTCTATAGCTGATCATTTGAATGCATTTAACATGCTGCTTGCTCAATTGACATCTATTGGTGTGAAGATCAAAGAAGAGGATCGCTGTATGCTTCTATTGTGTTCTTTTCCAGACTCATGGGATCATCTGGTGATGGCGATTGGGAGTACAACATCTAGTTTCAAGATGGAAGATGTTGTTGCATCTTTGTTGTTAGAAGAGATGAGAAGGAAATCTTCTGAGATGGCGAAGGAAGCTCTTGTTGTTAGAGGAAGACTGAAGGAGAAAGGCAAGAAGAAGGACAAGAAGTCCAAATTGAAATCAGAAGGGAGATCAAAGTCTCCTGGAAAGAAGTCCAAGGTGAAGTGCTGGAACTGTGGGCAACCTGGTCATGTCCGAAGGGATTGTAAAGAGGAGAAAAAGAAGAAGGGATTTTCTGATAATGGTTCTTCTCATAGTAATGGTGACGCCTTCATTGTAGCCTTGGCTACACAGGCATCAGATGATGTCTGGCTGATTGATTCTGGAGCATCGTTCCACATGACATCTCATAGAGAGTGGTTCACAAAGTATGAAGAATACGATGGTGGAAAGGTGTACTTGGTGAGTGATTCAACTTTGGAGATTGTTGGCCGTGGAAGAGTTAGGATACAATTCCCTGATGGTAGAGTAAAGAGAATAAATAATGTTATGCACATACCAGGTCTGGCTCGAAATCTATTGTCTGTAAGTATGATAAATGATATTGGTGTACAAGTTACGTTCTCTGGAAACGGTTGCAAGATGACTAGAGGTTCAATGGTGCTGGCTAGAGGTGCTTGAATTGGTACCCTGTACAAGTTGGATGCACAGGCTGTTTAATGTAACATTGTCTCTCGAAAGTCACTGAAAGCTGCTCATAGAGGTAAAGAGGGAAATATCCCTAATTATGTAAACTCTATGGAAGTAAAACTTCCTGTGGAGAAGACTATGCTTTGGTATCATAGGTTAGGCCACATAGGAGAAAAAAGTTTAAAAACCTTGAAGAATAAAAACTTGGTTGAGGGGCTTGAAGATTGTAATCTTGAATTTGAATTATGTGAACATTGTATATATGGAAAGCAGCACCGTGTTTCATTTTATTCCAGTCCTCATAAATCTTCTGGTTTGTTAGACTATATTCATTTGGATGTGTTTGGTCCAGTAGATGTTCCTTCTTTGTCTAAGTCAAGATACTATGTTTCGTTCATTGATGATTATTCAAGAAGAGCAATCGTTTATTTTTTAAAAAGTAAATCAGAAGTGTTCAGTCGATTTAAGGAATTTAAGAACCTTGTTGAAAATCATACTGGTAGAAAAATAAAATGCTTAAGGACTGATAATGGCGGTGAATTCTATTTTGATGAATTTGAAAGATACTGTAAAGACCATGGAATCAAAAGACATAAGACTACACCTTATAATCCACAGCAGAATGGAGTTGCTGAAAGGTTCAATAAGACAGTGACGGAGAGAGCACGAAGTATGCTTAATAGTGTTGGATTGGAGGAGAAATTTTGGGCTGAGGCTGTATCTACTGCATGTTATTTAATTAATCATTCTCCAAATTTTTCTCTTGTTGAGAAAACACCTTTGGAAGCGTGGTCTGGTAAGAAGCCCTCCTTAAGACATGTTTGTGTTTTTGGCTGTGAGGCATATGCTCATGTGCCGGATGTGAAAAGATCTAAATTGGATAACAAGGCTATCAAATGTATTTTTATAGGCTATAGCGCTGTCATAAAAGGATACAAGCTTTGGAATCCTGATACAGAGAAGGTTGTATACAACAAAAGTGTAATTTTTTCGTGAGCTGAAACCTTCCACTTTGGATTTGCAGTTAGAGAAAAAGTCAGATAAAAATAGGGATGTAGCATTAATTCCTCCTACACTAGAGAAAGAGGAATTGGAAATTCAAAATGTACCTAAAACTGAGGAGAGCTCGAGTAGTTCCGAAAGTTCTGAAGAAGAAGAACCTCAGCCTCAGCAAGTGAGGAGGTCAACCCGAGAAAGAAAACAGCCAGATAGGTATGGGTTCTCTTTGATAGATTCTACTTGTGCCTATGCTTTGATTTCTAGTACTGATGAGCCTAGGACTGTGAAAGAGGCATTTAAAATATCTGATTTAGATTCTTGGTTGGAAGCCATGGAAGAAGAGATGGCATCATTAGATAAGAATGAAACTTGGAGTCTGGTGCCCTTGCCTAAAGGCAGAAAGGTTGTTGGTTGCAAATGGGTATTTAAGAAAAACATTGGTCTGGATGGCAGTGTAGAAAAGTACAAGGCAAGACTGGTTGCAAAGGGTTATTCCCAGGTAGAGGGAATTGATTATGGGGAAATATTTTCTCCTGTAGAAAAGCTAACATCTATCAGATTTCTATTGTCACTTGC